>JBAMBJ010002130.1:0-161558 GCA_037043495.1 Drosophila recens
TATATGTACCTATATAGGCAAATTATGTTAAATTAAAATGTTTTCTTTATTTGCGGTCATCCATTTAAATAGATAATGTAACTACTATAATTCCTAAATAATTTTTCTTATATATAATAAAACTGATTATTGACCACAAAATTTATGTATTCATTTCTGTTACATGTTCTTAAACAAGCTAAAAATATAACTCTAATTCAAACCTGTAAAAAATACTTAAAATTTCTTTAAGAAACAATTATAATAATATTTCAAAAGTTTTAATTAGGTTTTATCGCTCAGTTAACTGACATATATGTACATTAAAGTGAATCGATTTTTTTCACAAAAAATGGTAACCCATTTTCGTAATCTATGGTCAATTCTTATATGTTTTCCAGAAGAAACCATAGCTCTATAATAAATTCCTAGTCCGCGATTTTTGAGTTGAAAAATGTATTATTTTTTGAAAATTGATGTCTTGATTGTTTATGGTCCGATCCTGACAAACTTGGTGTCAATACTTTTGTTAGAACCAGGACTTTTAAAATTCCTTATAAGGACTAAATGTCCTTTTAACATAATTTTCATCCTTGGAAGGACGATTTCGCGTTTATAATAAATTAGTCAGAGCTTAAGCTATTTTTTGGCCCAAACAATTTTTTTTTCCTGAACCTTTTTTTTTATTAACAGAAAATGTAACACATATTTTCATTAAAATTGTGTCAAAATTAAATTAAAATAGGTTTTACATTTTCTTTTAATAAAAATTATAATGTATTTAAATTATATTCAGTGTTATGTGCTAAAAGTTCCATGGTGAATTTTTGCAATGACCTATCATAAAAGTGGGCGGCATTATGGAAAAGGGCGTGCCTCGACAGGTCTATTTACCTTTGAGTCTGTGTGTGTGTGTGTGTGTGTGGGATTGATGATGCTTTGGGGTGGAGGTGGAGGTGGAGATGGAGTGTACATAATAAAGACTGCCTTTTTGTACGCATGTGTGTGAGCTCGAGTGCGAGTGCAACAACAAAAGTCAAGTCAGTTTTATTATTAAAAAATACAAGTACAATAAAAATATATAATAATAATAATCATAATAATAAGCAGCAGCATAATGACGGGCTGACTACAAAAGGCGATGCTAGCGACAATAACACGCCCAGTCACTATAAAGAAGAGCTAAAGAGTGAATAAAGGATGCGAATGTGTGTGTCTGTGTGTGTGTGAGTGTGTGTGTGTGCAATAGAAACGAGAGCACGCCGAGTGGCAAAAGGCAGAGAGAGAGAGACAAAGAGAGAGGAGAGAGAAGAGCTTGTTCTCAAGTAGGGTTGCCAACAACATGAATTGCTCATTTAGATTTGGAGAACCACTCGAGGAGCTCTGGAGTGCTCCTCTGTGTATATGCGAAGGAGAACAAAAAAAATGAAATAAAAATAAAACAAGGACAATTGCGTCGCGAGTCGTCGAGTGGCCAACAAGTCGCCGAGTCGATTCGAGTCGAGTCAAGTCGCAATGCAAAATGCAAAAAAAGAAAAAACAATGCCAAACAATTGACGACAAAGGCAAAGTGGGTCTGGCCTCCTGATTCCTGAGTCCCAAAGGAGCAAGTGGCACCTGTGCCTCCTCCTCAGCATCAGCATCAGCTTGGCAAAAGTAACAGCAGCCATCTCAGCGTATATTTGTCGTTGGCATTTGGCTCTTTCCTGAGTTTGCCCAGCGGCTTAAGGGGCCATCATCATCATCATCATCATCATCATTATTAGAACATCGTCATCATCATTGTACACATCCTAGTCGTGCTTGTCATCCAACTTGTCGTCTTTATCAGCCTGTCGACTGTCGACAGTCGCAGGTCCAAACACGCACAGAGAGATCACTGGCAAAGCCGTAGGGCAATCGGCGGATTAGACCGGGCTTAATACGATAAGCCCTAAGCACGCGATCATCGCGGCCTTAACACATCGCGAGTAGCTTACTTAGGCCAGATTAAGACTCGTCTCTGGCAGCTCTGGCAAACGGTTTGATCTCCATTTGGATCAACCAAGACATTACTCAAAAGGATATCCAATAACAGTTATTAACCATCAACTAACAAATTCTCTCTATTAGCTTATCAAATCATTTTTAGATCCCGTACTTTTTTTTAAAAATTACAATTAATGCAATATATGTTTAATCATTTAATAACTATTTAAATACCTCCAGCTTTTTACACTTTTGATTTTTATTCTTTTAATCCTTTCAGCTTAAATTTAATTTATTTTTTAATAATATTTATTTATTATCATTTAAGTTATTTAATTTAATTTTAATTTTTAAAAGTACTTTTGGTCAACTGCTCTTAATTGACACTAAGTAAATAAAATAAACAATATTTCATCCATATCATACTATAAGGCTCTTCAAAAGCAATAAAACTCAACTATTCGAATATTTAGAACAATTTCAGATATTTTTTAAAATAGAAAGAACTTTTCTTTACACGTTGAAGTTTCAAAGTTCTTATCGGGCTGGATATTATCTTCAGACCCTATTAAATTCAATTACAATTTTTTTTTTTAGATTTACTAGTAAAAGTACTTTTATGTATAAGGTTATTACAAAATAGTTTAAAATATATGAAAATACTCTACGAAATCATTCTTACACTAACAAATAAAGTTTATATAGGAAATCAAAAATCATAACAACATTCAGTAAATTAATAAAAATTCACGAAAATTTCACGAAAAAAAATCTACAATAATCTAACAAAATCTTAAATATAATTGTATTACAACATGATATAATTAAATTAAAAATAATAGGATAAAACAGGGTTGAGGCTTAAGAGCTTATAATATCATTTTGATTTAAAGAAGAACCATTCCAATCATTGTTTCAATATAATCAAATTTTGGTCTATGAAAACTATTCAGTGATTTAACTAAAAATCTATCAATAAATGATGGAAAAATTTACCCTTTAAGCCCAATTAACACGGTCGGTTTCCGACCGACACTTTTTGACCGATGGAAAATGTTGCCATTCAACAAGCACCAAAAAATGTCATTCTTACGTATAATGTTTGCTTCGATGACAAACCGACGCTTTAAAATTTTGCGTGTTCACACGAGACCGACGATTTATTAACGTAAAGTGTCGGTCGGAAACCGATCGTGTAAATTGGGCTTTAGCGTTAAGCAAACCATAAGTTCAAGATAATTTTCAGCATTTTTAAGATGTTTTTGAATAAATGGCGAGTATGCTTATAAGTATATTTATGATATTCAATTAAGTTTTTTTAAGTTTAATTTCGCTTTTAAAAGCAGTTACTAGAATTCTTTGTTTAGATTTACCTTACATTTGATATTTTCCTATGTGAGAATATATTTGATATAAACTCTTTATTTTCCATATGCAAGACCTGATCTGTTGCGATCTGTAGTCGATCAGTCGATCAGTGTGCAGGTTTGTTCAGTGATCTCAGTGGCCGTCGGAGCATTGGCCCAAGCTAATTGCTCAGCCATTGTCCAAACAATGACGCGGTTCAAAGCTTTCAACACTTGATTTAATTAGCGCGCTAATGATCAAAACCGATCGTTGTCGATCACTGACGATCGATCGGGCCGCTAATTTAAGTCGCGCCCCGACCAAATAAATTGACCAAGTCATGGTGTTAATTGCGTAGAACAACGCCCCAGAGACAGAGACATAGTGAGAGAGAGAGAGACAGAGAGATTGAGATAGAGATAGAGATGGTCAGCGTGATCGTCAGTGTGTAGAAAACGTCAAAATCATGATATTGGCTAATCGAGAATAATTGCTTGATGATGCTCGTCACCGTCTCACCGCCTCAGGACAGGACAGGGTCAAAGGCAGAAGAGGGCACAATGGTATTTAAAAATACGAGAGAGAGAGAGAGAGAGAGGTTGGGGGAAATAAATGGAAATGAAATTTGTCAAAGGTATTAACGATAGAACGATAGAAACCTCGGCCCGTTTTTCGGCCTCTGGATTCTTTTCAGTTTCATCTGTGTGTGGATGTAAACACGAGGCCGTCAAACAATAACTGTTGACAGCTCGTAAATTAATAATTTTGCACAGGGCCAGCAAAAGGCCACGGAGACGGCAAGCTGAGCAACGATAAAGCAGGAACTGAGCAGGAACATTGGCAACACAAATACAGTAGCCCAGAGTTTTGAGACCAGGAGCAGGGGCGCAAATTAGCCGCGTTTCCGCCTCGTTCTCTTGATCGGCAAATATACATTGCCCTCTGTTCGTCTGTCTCCTCTGTCTGTCCGCCAGTCCGTCTGTCTGACACTTTGACTTCCTGTGGCCTCTCGCATCCCTCGTCTTTACATCGACTAAAAACTCGTCTTCAGTCTGAGTCTCTCTCTTTCTCTCTCTCTCTCAATATCTATTGTACTGAGTCTCCTTTCTGTATAGTATATTAATTTCATGCATTTCCAATTGCTTCGGCAATTCTCAATGTATTTGGGTAAAACAAATTTCAAATAGAAATCAAAACAAATTTCGTTACGCATCTCACTTTTTGTCTTTATATAGAGCACAATTTGTTTTGATAGTTGCCGACCAGCCAAAGGAACTTCCGATCCGTCAAAGAACGAACACAATGTACAATAAACTCAACTAATTAATTGTTTTTCAATTTACTTGAGTCGCCAACAAGTTTTTAAATTAAGAACGAACATATTTTCAGAAAATTAAATCTATCTTTTCTTTGCAGTCTCGATATTTGTGGATAATTACAAACACTTTTAAATACTAAAGAAATTATAGTCCGGTTTAAGGAAAGTTCACAGGAAACAAAAAAATATTCCGTAATTATCAAACTAAGAAATGCTAGAAAAAAACGATACAAATTAAATAAATAAACGATACAAATTTGAAAAATTAACTAGATTGTACTTTAAATAGCTGCTCAAAGTCCTTTATTTTTTGAATAACTTAAAGAGTTAAAAATAAATATTTATATTATTAGTAAATATTCTTAATGGTTCTTATTTTATCCATAAAAAATAATAAGTAAATTTGACTATTATTAAATCAGTCTTTTATAAATTATTCAGGTTATTTTTTTTTTTTTTTTTAAGAGTTATTGGAGAATTGCTGCAAAAAATCTTTAAGTAAAACAATAAAAGATTCCAAAGACTTTTATTTTTGACTAAAAAAAAAGTAAGTCTCCAAAAACTTTTATTTGTGAGACAAATAAAAATCTGTTGACTTTTATTTTGAAGCAAGAAATAAAAATGTCTTGAAAGACTATTATTTTTGTATAAGAAACAAAAAAGTCAGAGAATTTTTGCAGAGCTACTGTTATTACAAACAATTTGATTTATTTTGCACAAATTGCATCTGTTCCTAAAGTAAATTTTTTTGCTCAAATTTTAAGCAATAACAATTTTTTAGTTCTGATATCAGCGGTGGGCACGCAGTGGCTCCGGGAGCAGTGGCTGCTCCCAAATTAAGTAGACTCAAATAGGGCTGTTGCTGTTGTTGTTGTTGATGTTGTTGTAGTTCTCCCGAATTCAGACTTCGTGCCCACCGCTGTTCTAGATTGTTGTGTGTCGAGAGGCGAACGCCGAATACTGTGCTATACATTTTTACATTGTACAATTAGAAGCTCCAAAGCGGGAGGGCAATGGAGTGGAGGAGAAGGGGGCATAGAGGTCAGGGGCAGATACAGTAGAGGGGCACTCGATGTGATGTGACAAACAACTTTCATCGCTGTGGAGGGCAATTTATAAGCATGACTTGTTGAACTCTCGGGGATCCAGAAGATCGGAAGCTGAGAGCGAAGACTGACAAACTGACAAACTGCCACATCATTGCATCAAAGGCTATGTCAAAATGTGAATCAAGCTAATTTGTTGCAATGAAGCTTACAGAATGAGGCAGCACATGAAAAGTCATGAAATAAAAAAAAAGAGATCGAAGATCGACGTGACAGGGGGAAGTAAACGGAATTGAATTTGACAGCTATTTATGGTGGCGATCGACAGTTGGACAGATCTAAGCGTGGGCAGAACAGGCAGAGAGACAGACAGACAGACAGACAGACAGACAGACGGACAGTCAGTGAAAAGTGTGGGAAATGCGTTTTCTACGAATTCGACTCGTACTCGTATCCGGAAAGAGTCCAACAGACAATGGCGCATTGTGTTAAGGACGTTTGCCGGTTGCGTCTCCCAGCAAGTGTGTCAACCTGTCCCCTCTCTCTGTCCCTCTCTCCGTCTCTCAATCTCCCTCTGCCCTTGCCACTCCCTTCGTCTTTTCTTTGTACCTGTTCCTTACCCGAGTTCAACTTCCCTTTATCATTACCATTTCCCAATTCCAATGCCAAACTCAAACTCGAACCCAAACCCATTTCCCATTCTCATTTCATTTTCGCTTTGGCTGTTACAATTTTAATGCGTCTCCGTCTTCGTGTCCGTGTCCGTGATAATGTCCGTCTCCGGCTCTGTCTGTGGCTCAAACGGCATAATAAAGCAAGTCCAGGTTCAGACACAAAGCCCTGTGAATGGACGCACCAAATGCATGCATGCGTGCCTCTAAAGAAATATTTATGTATGTACACTTAGAGAAATATGTGTCATAAGTTTGTTCTTTAATTCTTAAGACTGCTTAAAATCCCGACTGACTGTTGGTAAAGCAGTTTTATGACATATTTGTCCGATTTCAACGTAACTTAGTCAGAATATTCTGTAACCTGATCGGATAGTCACAGCAAATTTTCCATTCTTCCTGTATAAATTGCTAGTCGCCTTTCGCACCCTTCGTGCCGCTTTCGTCACTAGCGTTGCCAGTGAAACCATGCTGATCATAAAAATCTGTGAGTTTAGTTGAAATACCTTCAGATACAAGAGATTTAGTACTAAAAATTTGTTTTTAAAATGGTTTTAAGATTAAAGTTTTTTTTTTGCTAAATCTAGTAACTAGATTCAAAAATGTTTCAAGAATGTTTTGTACTAGAATCAAGTGCATTTTGGATAAGTTTAAGATTTTTGTGAACTTAAACTATGTTTGTTTGATATGTTTCCATCTTTTACAGACTTGAATTAATTTCAAAACGTACTTAAAGTATCATAGCAAAAAATTAAAATATAAAAAATTTCGGGATTTTTTGTAAAAAGAATTTTGTTCCCGTACTTTTCCAGTTTTGAGAATAATTTAATATTAAATTATCTTTTTCTGAGTGTATATGTATATGTGCCACATGCGTCGTACGCAATTCAAAACTAAGGCAACTAATGAATTTTCATAGCGATTCCTGCGGGAATGCCAATGGCTTTCAACGCCGTGTTGCCGCTGACGCATCTAGACACACCATGGAAGCCACAAATCTACAACAGACAGACAGACTAAGCGACTGACAGACCGACAGATAGATAGACACAGTCAGGTCCAGCCCACAGTGAGAGCCACCCACCCACCCAACCGACCGACCCACCAGCCCAACCGACCGCCCGCCGCTCAACAAAAGGAAACAGAAACCGCAGCGCACGTTCCAAGCGGGGAGGGGGGTGTAAGGGGGGTGGCTCAGCGGTGGAGGGGGGAGGGGGAAACGCCCTCGCAAAAGCTATTCAACCAAATGTTGTATAAATGTAATTCAATACTTTTTTCAATCTTGTTGCTGTTGTAGTTCTCATTGTTGTTCTTATTCTGAAGCAGTAAGAAAGAGAGAGATAGATAGATAAAGAGAGAGAGGGAGAGAGGGAGGGAGAAAAATGTTGCTAACACACATTGGTACAATAAATTGGAAACACATTTTACCCTCCAATTACTTAAATACAATACTCACTGCGATTGAAGACAACAACAACAACAACAACAACAAAGAGACAGTGGCAGAGACAGAGGCGTGGGCGAAGGGGGAAGCGGAGGGAGGAGTAGCTGTAGCAGTGTCCAGAGACTTGGTCGTTCACAGTGTGACAAAAGTTTGGCAAACTACTTAAAATTAAATAAGATTATAATTAATAATTATGCTGATTATGAAAAAAATGTTTGACTCTCACTTCTTGAGCTCATTTTTAAGGTGTTTTTTCTGTATTGATGAAGGAAGCTTGCTTAATTGATTGATGTTAATATTTAAAAGTATAATAAGGACAAATTTTATTTTATTTACTATATATTTATAACATATGTTAAATATTGGTATAGTGGTACCCGAGTAATAATGAATTGAATTCGTGAAATCAAAACTTTCCTCCTGCTTTGAGTACATGACACGGCGAATTCGTGAAAGAAAAATTAAAAGAAATAAAATACATATTGTATTATATATTATATATATATTATATATATTATATATTTATTTTATTTCTTTAAATTACTTTTGAATTCTTCAACTATAATTATGCCAATTTTCGGTTGCTTTGCAATTACCGATTCTGTCATCTAAAAAGCAAAGTTTGAATGGATTTAAAACTTGTTTCAATTTAAAAAACATAAAATAATATTGAATTTTATTTATTTATTTATTTATTTTCTTATTTATTTATTTTCTTATTTATTTATTATAATACATTTGCCCAAATGAACGTAAAAAATTAAAGTAAAGGTTAAGTAACATAACAAGTTAGGTAATATTAAATTAAATTAAATTTCAATTTAACTGAAGTGATAAAAAATTAAAAATTAAAAAGAATTTCCCATTTTTACCTGTCTTTAATCAAACTTAAAAAAATGATTTTTACTGTTGTTGTATCGATATCAAACCCATTTCGCGAAATGAACGTCGTATAAAAACACATGTGCATTAGGGTGTCCCTTATTTGGTCGAAGTCAATATTTTTAAACGCATACGGGCTAGTTCTGTTCATTAGGTCCTCAAGCACTCAGAAATAAATTTTCACCTCAATCGGAGTATGATAACCCGTGCCGACTTGGATCGGAAAATTTCAAAATTATATGGGAAAAAAAAATTTTTTTTTTTTTTTGAATTTTTTATTTTTTTATTTTGTTCATTAGGTCCTAAAGAGCTCAAAACCAAGTTTTCACCTTAATCGGAGTACGATAACCCATTCAAATTTTGCATCGAAACATGAAAAACAGTGTTTTAGCACTGATTATACATTTTTCGATGATTTTTCATGTTTCAAAGCAAATTTGAATGGGTTATCGTACTCTGATCAAGGTGAAAACTTGGTTTTGAGCTCTTTAGGACCCAATGAACAAAATAAAAAATAAAAAATTCAAAAAAAAAAATTTTTTTTTTGTCCCATATAATTTTGAAATTTTCCGATCCAAGTCGGCACGGGTTATCATACTCCGATTGAGGTGAAAATTTATTTCTGAGTGCTTGAGGACCTAATGAACAGAACTAGCCCGTATGCGTTTAAAAATATTGACTTTGACCAAATAAGGGACACCCTAATGTGCATATACATATTTTGAAGATTGTATGCATGCATGTCGTGTGCTTGTCTGTCAGTCAGTCAATCTGTCAGTCAGTCAGTCAGTCAGTCATGTCATGCACGCTTCACGCCAACAGGTCTCTAATTTCATCGTCTTCTCTGTCTCCCTTTCTCTTGCTCACGCTCTTTCACCCTCTCTCTCTCGCACACTCATGCATCTATGCATTGTGCCGAATTTACTTTGCTTTTTCTTTGCGTGTGTCATCAAAAGGATGTATGAATAAATGAATGAATGAGCGAATGAATGTTAGTGTACTCAATCCACTCCATCCCACTCCATCCTACCCCACCCCACCCCACCCACAAGGAAAATCGACCTGCTCTCTCCAGAGAGTTTTCGTGTTTTGTACGCGCTAATAGATTTTCTATTACCTACATCCATAGGGCATCCTCGCCTCCTTTCCCTGCCAACATCTGCCCTCCACCCCCTCCACGTTCAGTTCACATGCATGAGCGAGTTTTCATTTTACGCTCGCCAAACGCGTGAGCTGCGCTGCTGCTGCGCTGCTGCTGCGCTGCTGCCGCGCTGCTTCCGTTGCCGCTGCGGCCGATTCCCAACGGATTCAACATCAACGCAAAATTATTATTATTATCATTATTAAAAGAGTCGATGTCGAGCAAACAGCCAAATCCGAGCTGCCCAAATGCGTATAATATGCCACATGCCAAGCGGCAACCGAAGGAGGTGGTGGTGCGGGGGTTGGAGGGGGTGGTGCGGGGGTGGTGCGGGGGTTGGAGGGGGTTGCGGGCTAAGGTCCACCCCCTGTTATGGTGAACCGCAGTGGCAACCGCAGCAGGAACCGTTGATGTTTCTAATGTTGCTGTTGCTACTTCTGTTACACATGTCAATATTAGATTTAAGATTTGGGCGAAAGTTAAATGGGTTACAGCGTGCTGTGATGGGAGGGGAGGGGAACTCTAAGAGGGGTGGTGGAGGGGGAAAGGATACACTTGTGCATCGGTTGCAATTGAGACAAATTGTAATTAAATGAATGTTTCAAGGAAACAAGGGCGTTGGCATGGAGTGAGCCGAGGGGGGTCACGCCCTTCCCCTTCCCCAAGGAAGACTGCAAATATGCAATAGTTCGTCAAATAATTTAGAAAAATACAATTTTAACTTAATGAAAGTAACTTATTTTATATACTCAATGATCTTAATTTTCCCTAGATTTGTAAAGCCAATAAAATTGTTTTTATCAGGCAATAATACCGCTACAGATACAGAGGCCTTTGTCCAAAATTAACCTTTTCGTATTTCAAATCGGAAGGTCATCTTCACACTGAAAAAAAAGACCACTTTCTTAAATCAAAAACATTCATCTTAAATTTTTTGTTCTGGAAATAAGAACATTTTAAGACCAAATTACTAAAACTAAGAATATTAATCTTGAAAATCGTATGCTCTTAATATAAGAATAAAATTGTCAAATTTAAATATTTTGTTCTTAATATAAGACCATTTTAAGACCAAATTACTAATACTAAGAATATTATTCTAAAAAATCTTAAGTTCTTAATATAAGAACAAAAAATCTTAGATCTAAGATCTTTTTCTCTAAAAATTAGAACAAAAATCGTAAAGTTTTGTCACTGTTTGAGACCTTTAATTCACAACTGGTCCTGGCGTCTCAAAGATGACATTAGGCTTGGATCGCTGGTCAAGTCAGCACAACGGTACTGATGATAGAGATGGGCATCTCTTGAAACAGCTGTATACCGAGATTTGATCCTTGCGTTCTGTAAATGTTTTGTTGTTTAGTTTCATATCGACAGTACTAGACCTCAAGTTACCTAAAACTAACTTCATTCTTCTTAAAATGTTAAGAAGCTGAATCTTAATTTGAGATTTTTTGTCTTGGGTATTCAAAACTTTTTGGTCTTAAAATAAGAACATATAATCTTAAAAAAATAAAATGTTTTATTCTTATAATAAGAGTTGTGGTCTTGAAAATATAAGAATTTATGGTCTTAAAAATAAGCACTTGGTCTTAATTAAAATGTTCTTAGAATCAAGATGTGTTTTCTTACTTCAAGATTTTCATGTTCTCGACGCATTTTTTAGACCAATGTTCTTAGTTCTGGGACCAAAATCATGATTTTAGATCCTTTTTTTATCAGTGCACCCGTATTATCCAATGTACTGTGCGGTCCCTTCGTGTAAATACACTCCCCGAAATTGAATTAAAGGCCCCTTATTTTTGTAAGTAAAAAATTTGATTGGCGACCACGGTATCTTAAATTCGTCAGCAAATATTGTCAATCTTTTTAGTAGTCTAATTAAAGTTTTGAAAAAATCATTCACCGTTAGATTTCAGATTGTTTTCGCTGAACTTTCGGCTTGGCGATGCGAAACTCAATTAAAGGCAGTGCCTTTGTAGCTGTTCCCAAGAAATGTCCTGAAGTCAAATAAATTTCTTCAGTATTCATTTTAAGTACTGAGCCTATTGATGAGTAGAAAATAACTCACGAACGCAGATATCAATCCCGAATTAGCTGTAGGAAAGGGTACGACACTATCATCCGAAGAAGGATACAAGGGGAGTTCCAACCGGAAAATTGCATTGATATTAACTCGTTCAGTCTCAGCATAGCAGAATACTATGATCAAATAAAGGAAAACCATATCAAAAATTGGTCTAAAAACAGCAATCAAAAGATTTCCCCAAGGGCCAAATCGGGAAATATTCGCTTGAGCTCAAAAAAAAAAAACTCTACTGCATCGAATTTTAAAACTGATTTGCAGTTGCCAATAACAACACTTCGAGTACAACAAATTTTGTCGAGCAGCAACCGTTTAAAGTGGAGAAATGGGAAGTTTCACCATATCATCAATATTACATATCAAACGATTCGGTAACAAAAGCATAAAACAGAAACGATAAAAATTCCAAACTTTATCGGGTATTTTTCTTATAAATTCGACTTACAGGAGTACGCGCCAATATTTTTGTTCGAGCTATGGAGAAATTCGACTTATGGAAGTTCGAGGGACGAAAACAGAATTGTATGTATGTAATTTACCAAATGAACGCTACTGCCACTCAATTTTGTTCGAGTTAGAGAAAATTCGAGTTAGGAAAGTTCGAGTTATATATGTTAAGTTCGAGTTATAGAAGTTCGACTGTATTTTTTCATTTTGATGGATTTCGGGGGTGGGGCAACTTCCCCCTGCTCATGCCTTTCCCCCTTTCCGCCCACTGCTGACTACGCTCATGATCAGAGACAGCAGCATTCTCAGTCGCCATGTCAACCAGTGTGGCACATGGCACGGGGGGGACACAGCTCCGGGTGGGGGGTGGGGAAGGAGTGGAAGTGGTGCACGTTGTGGCCGCAAGCTATTTGCACTTATCCAGGATTAGTAAAAATGGCAAATTAAACTGCGTAAACAATGTAAACAGTTGATGATTGCAAAAAAAAAAAGAAAACGAAAAAAAACGTAACTGATTAAATTAATTTACACATATTCATTCAATTTGTGCCCTTATTAATTAAATTGAACACAAATCACACTGAATATTTATTCAAAATGGGGCGCGTCAAGTCTAAGGGGGCGTGGCAGTTGTTGCATAATTTAGTGACCCAAAAAACAAAATAATAACATAATTCCACCTTTGCAGTTGATGGGCGCACAATTTCCATCAATGATTAATGTTCTTCTGTCTACAAAAGAAAATAATCTATTTTATTTTATTTTATTTTATTTCTTTTACATTATACAATTTTAATAGTTTAACTGGCGCCATCTACACAAACATTTGTACGTTGCGTTGTTGGCGCGTTGCCAACCATCACAAATTTTCGATTGTCGCAGGGCTTATTTAAAAAATAAAAATATTATCGATTATGTCCATAGTCGATTTTCTACTTTGCGAATCAATCGTCAATTTTGTCTGCATTTTATACGAAAAATACGTACGATAATAAAATGGGCATTTTGTAGAGTTGTGTCGTTTAGTTCTGAAAAAGTTCAAATGAACGGGTCATTAAGATGAACTAATGAACTTATTCAGTCAATCATGAACTAAATCGGTCATTTCGCAGTTGGTCAGTAATTTCTTTAAAAAAAAATTTTAATTTCTTAGAGAAATACAATACATGGAGCTCCGCAAATGGATTCAATTTCTTCTTTATTTACATGTAACAATGTTTAAATTCTAAATATTTTTAAGTTTTTAACTATTTACTCTTTTTTCTCATTTTCAAAAAGCCAGGGTATAAGTATAACCCAAAATAATAGGAGGAAATCCGAAATCTAGTTGGCATTTGTCGTCTATTTGATTCAAAAACTTAGATCACATTTCACATTCCACTAAAAAGAAATAGTCGTAGCCTATTCACATCGTTTACCGTTCATAAACAACTGACTAACTGATCAGAATGACCTATTCATCTTTCATCGTTCATGACCAACTGAATAGAAACCATCTCGTTCATAGTTCATGACCAACTGAATAGAAACCATCTCGTTCATAGTTCAGACCAACTGAAAAGAAACTATCTCGTTCATAGTTCATGGCTAACTGACCAACTGAATAACTGAACTAAATGACTGATTTAGTTCACGACTGAAAAATGAACGATTGAACTTATTCAGCAAATCGAACTAAAAAGCCCAACTCTAGCATTTTGACAAACAAGTACTTATCGATATTTTGATATATCGATACTTGATGCGCAGCCCTAGTTCGAAGCAACACTGAAAACATCTGTGTATGTTTTGTTCTTGGCGCGCTTTTCCACAATTGTTGTGCGTGTGTGTTTGTGTGTGCGCGCGTGAAAGATTAAAGTGAAATTGAACAGAAGAAAAGCAAAGAAAAGTGCGCTGCCATTTCCACAAACATAACAAGTGAAACGAAAGCCGAATCGAGTGTCAGAAGATGCCTGCCGGCATTGTGAAAACGCCAAACTCTGGACGTGCGAAAGAGAAAGACGCGAATGCAGCGAAATCCGCCGATCGCAATGCCAACAATGCCAACAACACCAACACGGGCAGCGGGGGCAAGAAGTTCGTGCAGACGCGTCTGCCCTTCAAGCTGATCACGCCCGTGGCCAAGAGTGCGGCGGGGGCCACCGCGTCGTCCACAACTCCGACGTCAGCAGCTTCGCCAGCGGCGGCAGCTTCGTCCACAGTTGACGTCGTTGATTTGGATGTGGATGAGGTGGAGCGGGAGCGGGAACCACGTAAGCGCAAGCTGTCCTATGGCTGTGAGCAGCCGTCGGAGACGGAGTCGGAGCAGCTGCGTCGCTCCAACAGCAAGGAGAATCTGGAACTGGGCGTGGCAGCCATAACGCCCAGCAAGAAACCAAAGACGGTCGAGTCCGAGGACATCATTGAGCTGATCGACGATGACGACGACGTTGACGTCGACGAGGACGAGGATGAGGATGAAGAGAAGACGAAGACAAAGAAGGAGAAGCCCGCAGAGAAAGCGAGTCATCCGTCGCCAGTGCAGATCAAGTTGCCGCTGAACAGCAAGCGTTCCAAGCGCCGCAAGTCCTTGAAGAAGCCAGCGGCTGTGGAGAAGGCGCCGCCGGCCAAGATCCCGCTGGCAGTGGAACGCAGCGACTCCAGCGACGATATCGAGGCCATTGCCGAGCAACTCAATCCTCAGAAGCGGCCCAAGGTGGTGGAGACGGACGCCAAGTCGAAGCAACAGCCACAGCCGGAGTCAAAGTCCAATGTCAAGGATGTGGAGTCCAAAATGGATGTGGACTCGGATGAGCCGCTGCTAGAGAGCGACAGCGAGCCCAAATCGGACGAGCATTCCGGCACGGATGGGGAAGGGGATGGGGACATGGACGTGGACACGGACACGCTGAACAAGACGTCGCCAGAAAAGGAAGAACAGGAACAAGAGGAGGAGAAGGAAGAGGAGGGGAAGGAGCAGGAGGAGAAGGAGGACAAATCCGGCAGCTCCGACAAGACACAGACACAGAATCTGACGGCCAAGCAGCTGAAGCTGCTGGAGCAGCGACGCAAGGCGCGCGAGGAGAAGGAGCGCAAGCTGCAGGAGGAGCGTCGCCTCAAGCAGCAGGAGAAGGAGCAGCGGGAGCAGCAGAAGAAGGCGGAGCGCGAGCAGAAGGAGGAGCAGCGGCGCAAGGAGCGCGAGGACAAGGAGCAGGTGAAGCGGCAGGAGCGCGAGGAGAAGGAGCGCAAGCGTCAGGCCGAGGTGGACAAGAAGGATGAGGAGAAGCGCAAGCGCAACGAGGCCAAGGAGGAGGTGCAGCGCAAGAAGGACGAGGAGCGCCGCCGCAAGGAGCAGGAGAAGGAGGAGGCCGAGCAGAAGAAGAAGCGCGCCGCCGCCTCGTTCACCAAGTTCTTCGTGCCCAAGCAGCCGCGGCAGTCGATGGGCGGATCCCTCGACCAGGACCAGAACAGCTGCGACAGCGGCCCCAGCAACGGCCACAGCCAATCCCTGGCGTTTCGTCCATTCCAAATCAAAGACCATGTGATCATGGCGCCCGTCATCCGGGCCTCAATCGCCAGCGACACGCGCCGCCAACTGGATCGTCTCTTCCGCGAGGATGACGACGACGCCGACGGCGAGGAGGAGGATCTGAACGAGAGCATTGGACGCGTTAAGCGTCCCACACGCAACCAGCTCTACCTGGGCGACCTGCGGCTGGCCAGGCACAAGCCGCTGAGCAGCAAACGCGACGTGCGGCTCCAGAGACGCGCCAAGGACGAGGAGGATGACGACGATGTCCAGGTGATTGGTGAGTATCAATACTATTACTCAGATACCCTTTTTTAAGTGGGGAATTTGACATTCCTATATGTTTAATTCGATCTTAAATTTTCAGAAATTCAAAAATACCATTTTTTAATTCAGCGGTGGGCACGCATGGGCTCCGGGAGCTAGCGACTGCTCCCAGCATTTGCCACTTAAAATTTATGACCGTCATAAAAATTGTAGTAGTGCTCCCGAATTCAGATTTCGTGCCCACCGCTGATTTAATTTATGGTAGTGATAGAAAACTACATTAAAAAATCGACAATTCGATTTTCGCGATTGCGATTTTCAAGTACGCGATATATTTTATTTTACGATCTTTCGACTTTTGTTTTAACGATTTTAACAGATCGATTTAAAGCCCGATATATAATTATGGTCAACATCATTAGATTAATTCAATTTCTGGTACAAAATTAATTCAATAAAATTTGAATTTAACAGTTATTGATTTTTTATCGGAGATTGTAATGACTAATTTTTAAAGCAGCGGTGGGCACGCAGTGGCTCCGGGAGCAGCGGCTGCTCCCAACTTAGGCTGACTCTAATAGGATTGTTTTTGTTGATGTTGTCATAGTGCTCCCGAATTCAGATTTAGTGCCCACCGCTGATTGAAAGAATAAAAAATATTGTAAAATTAATTTTGCATATTTCTCGATTTAAATCAACGCATTATACAATAATAACTTAGTTTTAACATTAATACTACATATACAGTGGCGAGCAAAAGTGAGTGCATGTTCACAACACTGACTTTCATGATTCATAAAAACAAAACCATACAAGGGAATCCAAATTTTTTTTTTCTAAATTTGTATCATTTCATTCTTAACAAATAGGAGTAAGGCAACATAAATAAAAAAGACAATTTCTTAGATTTTGAAAAAAAAGGAAAAAGGAAAAGGAAAAAAAAGTTAGCTTACTTTTTCAACTTTTTAACCTAAATTTTTTGGAAAGTTTTGATGCAAAAAGCCGACAAAATCAATTCTATTAGTGGCAGCAAAACAAAATTTTCAAAAATCTCTTCGCTAGTATTTTTTAAATTTTTTTGAAATTTTCAAAATAAAGTCATCTTTTGCATGAAAATGAGGAAAAAGTCATATTTTGCAAAAAATTTCAAAAATCTCTTCCTTTCTCTGCTTACCTTTTAAAATATATGGCAATTAAGTTTTTATTATTATTATTTACAGTAAAAAAAAGTAGACTTTAAATTTATTCCTATTATTTTACAATTAAGATCTCGAAAGATAACATGAATAAAAATGAGAATAAAAATCAGCTGACCAAGCGGAACAAACATTTCTCATCGCCTTTGCCCTCTGCTTTCAGATGATCTGGCCAACGCGGGCACGCCCATTGTGGAGGAGCGCGCCAAGCAGCTGCCCTGGATGCGCGCCAAGTATCTGCACTTCGCGGACAACCGTCGTCCGCCCTATTATGGCACCTGGCGCAAGCGCAGCCAGCTGATCTGTGCACGTCGTCCACTGGGACAGGATAAGGTAGGGTAGACGAGCAACTGAAGCAGGAATTATTTTAGTATATTTCTATATCCATTGTGATCCATTGCAGGCACACTTTGACTATGAGGTGGACTCGGATTGCGAGTGGGAGGAGGAGGAGCCGGGCGAGTCGTTGAGTGCCAGCGAGGACGAAAAGGAGCGCGAGTCCGAGGAGGAGTCGGAGGAGGAATACAACGAGTGGTTTGTGCCCCATGGCCATCTCAGCGACGAGGAGCTGCAGAACGATGGCGAGCTCGAGGACGGGAACACACGCGAGGCACAGAAGGCCAAGCTGCAGGTGCTGCAGCAGGAGTTCGCCCAGGAGATGAAGAAGCAGACCAAGAAGATCAAGCCGCGCCTGCTGGGACCCGTCTGGCTGGACGAGAACGGCAACAAGTCGCAGCTGTGTCCCGCCGTCTTCACGCAGACCATTGAGATGTACGGCTGCTGGCAGCTGCAGCCGCTGACGCTGGAGCCGCCGCCGGAGCAGGTGCGCGAGGAGGAGCCGCTGGAGGAGATGATGCAGCTGGACGAGCCGTTGCTGCAGCAGCTGGTGCGTCTCATCCATGGCAACAGGAACTCCAAGGTCTTTCTCATCTCCGAGTATCTGGAGTTCTTGAAGACGCAGAGGACGCTGAAGACACAGACGCTGCCGCCCAAGTCGCTGCTGCGCGAAAAGTTCGATGAGCTGGCCAGCTGGAAGCCCGTCGTCCTGGCGTCGGACACTGGCGGCCAAGACGCCAAGAAGTCCAAGAAGCCCAAGAAACGACTCTGCTGGGTGGTCAACGCTGAAATGCTGCAAAAGCATCAACTGGACGAGCTGACGCTCCAGAATCAATGGAACTACACGCTGACACCCAAGTTCAGCATGGCAGACACTTCGCTGCGCGATCCAACGCCACCGCCCACGCCAACTCCCGAGTCAACGGAGGCCAATGCCACCAAGTCCAACCCAGATATGCAAAAGTCAACGCCATCCACGCCCACAACATCCTCAGCGTGCTCACCCTCGACGGGAGCAGCTGCCACGAGCACCAAGAAACGCGGCACGCTGCTCATGTCCGTGGCACGGGATCAGCAGTTCCATGCGCCCACCAAAAATGCTCTCATTAGTCAATACCTGCGCAAGCAGAACGATGAATCGCCAGCCGCCGATGGAAAGACCTCCGCATCTGCATCTCCTGCTCCTGCTCCTCCCCCACCCGCCATCGGCAGCGATGATGTTGTTCTGCTCTCCGATTAAGAAATAGACTGAGGTTGTGATCTTCAAAGTGCCCTCAGCCTTTTCACTTCTTCCGCTTACACATATTTCTAGATTTGTAGTCTGTATGTTCGCCTAGCCGTAGTGTTCACTGTACTGTACTGTACTAGCCGTGTGCGTTTCCACATTTTGTGTATCGACTCTCGACAATCGACAACAATCCAAATAACGCAATATCCACTTGGATTGTTCCATTCGTCATTGTCCGTCCGTCAGCCCTCGGCCTTTATCCACAAGTATAGTATATAAATGCATTTTTTTTTCGATCCTTATGTATTTCCATAACAACAAATAAATTTTGTTTATTATTTATAACCAACTGATAAAAATTGTATTGTCTGATTATTGTTTTCTACAACATTGATGGCTGTATACTTTGCACGGATCTGTAAATGGAATGGAAATGGAAAATAGTTGAATTTGTTATCAATTTGTATAACGTTTCCAGAGCAGAGCAGTATTATAAATAATTTATGTATAATATAATTTAAATAATATATAATTTTGATGAAACTTTGTTCTCTCCTACAATATCTTGTATTTATTTTATTGTTTTTTTGAGATAATTTGAACCAACCTCTCAGATTTTGCTAAATTAAGTTTGAATCAATTGTTTTTTATTTTTATGTTTTTTTTTTGAGATATCTCAACAATACTATAATTTGGTGAAAGCAATTTGACTTTTCGAAATCATTTCAAGCGTTCATAACTTGGCCAAAAATTATCCGATTTCTAAGCCGAGTGTCATTTTGATCATGGCTTGGCTTCTGAATTTGTTTGCCGTTGTTTTATGATCCATTCAAATTAGATTCATTTCGTTCAAAAAATGTTGTGCCTTAAGATATCGAGTTTTAAGAAAAATTAAAAAATTTTAGTTTAAATATTAATTAAATCCACATGTCATAATTAGCTGAGCTTAACTCTGCAAATAAACTAACTTCAGTGAGATGTTGATTCTTCGTGACTCGATTTATAGTCCAAAACAGCGGTGGGCACGCAGTGGCTCCGGGAGCTGCGTCTGCTCCCAGCTTAGGTAGACTCTAATAGGGTTGTTGTTGTTGTTGATGTTGTAGTGCTCCCGAATTCGGATATCGTGACCACCGCTGGTCCAAAACATAATCGAGTTAAGGTACTCAAAATCCAGGTGTGACTTTTGAACTGAACTCGTATAGAAGTCAACATAGTATTAAACTAGGAATAGGTGAACTAGGTGATTTGGATAAGAATATTGATAAAAAAACACTTTAAATTAAATTTTGTATTTTTTTTTTTATTTTTGCAATTTGTTTTAAATTAATTTAATTATATTAAATATACATTTACTTAATACGCCCGACAAAAAAAAGATTGCTGAAAAGGTAAATGAGTTGTTGTTGTTTTACAATATTTATCTTATAAATTTTCTTTCGCTATCGTTGTTGTAATATTTGTTGTGTGCGTGTGTAGGTGTGTGTGTGTGTATGTGTGTGAGGAAAGAGGACATTGTTTTGTTTGTCTTAGTTTTAACCAATTGATTTTATATTTCTATTCTATTGTTATCGTTTTTGTTGTTTCTGTCTGTTGTTGTTGTTGTTGCCCCATGCTATCCCAGATATACGTATAACCCTAACCCCGACCCAACCCCACCCCCTCGCTGTTCGAGACGAATTTCCATTTTTCCGAGCTATGTTAATATCAAACAAAGTGGACGCCGTCAATCGATCGGTTTAATTGATATTTTAGAAATATTGATTAATCCAAATCGATGAGGATACGATCCAATGATGATAATACATGCATACAAACATACATACATCAAACATACATACATATATAGATCCATGCATTCATATACAAACTAATTACAGACATACATATATATTGTTATACCGTTATATTATATATAATAAGGCAAATGTGACGAGGGTCACGTTGAAGGAAAAAGAATCCAAAAAATTACTTGTGTCTGGCTATCTGTGTGTGTGCGTGTGTGTGTGTTTAGGGGGAGGGGGTGTATTGTCTGAGAAACCAGTCATTTGAAGGATTGTTTGGCGAGATAGAAAGAGATAGTTAGATTAAAAGAGAGAGAGAGAGAGATAAAAGTGCCAAGCAACTAAATCATTGTCAATTAATTTAAAGAGGAAAACATACAAAAATGAAGTACTTAAAATTTAAGTTCAAGTCATTTACAAGTCAAATTATTGTTTTTCATGTTTCGTTTTGTTTTTTGTGTGTGTCTTTTTAGTCAATTGATGTGGGTTGTGTTAAGCGTTTTGTTGTTGTTTGTTTTTCTTTTTTGGTCGCCTTGTCTTTTTAGGGTTTAACATCATCATCTGCCTCATCATCCGCATCCACATCCGCCTCCGCGTCCTCGGCGTAGTCTCCTCCATCACCGATCAGAGCCGCCCGTCAGGGCAACAACAATGGCTTAAAGTACGCCCGACAGAAGATCGTGGAGGCCGATGGCGGCAAGTCCTGATTGCGATAGTACATGTTGCACTCGCGTTCGGTCAGCTTATCGAATACGGCCGCATACTCGCGATGGAATGTGGCCAGATCGACATTGGCACGCCCGATGGCCGTTAGCGCCAGGAAGAGTATGTCCCGGTAGAACGAATGCGATCGCTCCACGCCGTTGTTTTTCAGCTTGTGCCGCTCGTTGGCCAATCGCTTCAGCGGCGTCGCCAGATCGTTGCAACGTATGGCCGAAATAATCTGCTGAATGACGCTGTGAAAATGCAAATTGATAAATCGATGATTTGTGAAAGTACTTGGAAATAAAAGAGACAAATTAATCTGTAAATCTAAAAGAACTGTGGTGGTGATGACAATTGCAGCAGAGCCCAAACGGTTATAGCTAGAAGGCTGAAATTATCACAGCAGCTGCGTTTAAACTAACTTCTAACATCAGTTTAATATTAGTTGATAAGACACTGTCTGTTATCAAGAATGCTCTTTACCAAAACTTAAGCCATATCTTCAAAATACTTTGTAATAATATTATTTTTCTTATGCGAGGAAAAAATTCAAAATTGAAATTGAGTTGTGTATTTTATACAGGAATATAAACAAGTTTAGAATCTCTGGGTCTTATAATATCGAAGATCTTTTGACATTCCCAGCTATTAATAGTGAAATATTAATATTCAAAATGTATAACATTGTAAATATTGGAGAAATATGTTTAAATATTCTATATACGAATGTCGAAAAATATTACTCAGAATACGAAAATTCGAAAAAAAAATTAGGAATCCAAAATTACGAATCCGAAATTAGGAATACAGTTATTAGGAATCCAAAATTAGGAAGACAAAAATTAGAAAAAGCCGGAATCAAAACAACCCACAGTTCTGTCACAGAGTTATTTGAAGAATGTAAAAAACTATTCGAAAGAATTTAGCCAATGACAAGAAAACCAAAGAAACTTTTCCCAATTTCTTTTTTCCTTATTTTTGTACTCTAAATATTTTTCTTAGTTAAAATTCCTAATTATTTCTTCTCAATTTTTGATTCCTAAAATGTTATTCTTGGTTTTTTTTTCTTCGTTTTCAGAATTCCTAAAAAAAGTTTCGAAATTCGTATGAGGTACCATGTTTATATATCTGTGCTCAGCTCAACTTGTGATAGTTGATATTATGCAACAATGCTTATCAATTAGTTGTAGGTCTAATCAACGGATTTGCGTGGGGACAGCTAGTTACATAATTAATGAGGGAGCCAATTTCGATAAAAATAAATGCCAGAGGCAGACACAACAATGCCCAGTGTTAACTTCCTTATGCAATCTGATCAATAGAACTCACTTCTTGCTGAGCTGCGCCTGATCGGTGAGCAGAGCCTTGAGCAATGGACTCGTCGGTTGCGTCTCTCGATAGAGAATGTACATGGGCGGACCGCTGGTTTCACTGTGCAGATTTAGATTGTCCCACAGGCATTGTATGTGCACCGTCTTGACCTTGGTCAGTGGATCCAGTTGCTCCTCATCACTCTGGATAGGATTGGAATGGAATTGAATGGATTAATCCCGGGCCTATTTCACTTGTATCGAGTTGCACTTACTGTTGGCGGCAGACAAAGCTCGGGCAGATGTGTCTTGCCCTCGATGCGCTCCATGAGCCACAGCAGATTCCAATAGATGATGGGATGCTCCTCCACAAAGTTGGGCTTGATGAGCGCCATGTCGCCCTCCTGGGTAAGTATGTTCTCCAGTTCTTTGCGCAGCACCAGTGGATTCAGATACGGCACCGTCAGGCTGGTCTTGTCGGCTGCGACACCGTCACCATTGCCATCTGTCTCGCTCTCCGTGGACGAGAGACGCGTGATTTGGACGCTGAGGAAGGGCACCGTCAGCTTGTTGCACGCATGGCATGTGGTATTCAAGTTGGAGTCCTCCGCCGACCAGCCGCTCATAATCTCCTCGTCGTAGACCAGCACCGAGCAGTTGTGGCACTGCGAGCAGGTCGTCAGCTGTATTAGAACATCGCAATCCGGATCCGCAGAAGCCTGAAACAATCGTTAACGAATTCTTAAAGTTACTCAAGTTACTCACAAGAAAACTGGATTCGATCTTAGATCGAATTTACTAAATGACCTGACAATAGAACATGGTTTTTAATGATCAAGTGTCAGTCAATTTCTTAGATCTCTTAATAATTTTATCAGGTTTTATCAGGCACTGTTACGATTATAGTTTTTAAATAAAACTGTTTCACTCACTTTGATTATACCAATTAATTTTAACTCTTATTGATGTTTATGTGGGATTAAAACTGAAACGAATATCGGTTTCAGTTACGGTTTCGGTTATGTTTGAATAAAGGTTTCGGTGAAATGGTTTTTGCATGTTTTTGGTTTGAAAATAACGGTACGGTTTCGGTTCACAAATATTCAAATATGAAAATTCGATCACAACCAAAAATTTAAAATTAAACATAAGAACACTTAAATCAAAAATCAAAATTAAATATAACTTTTTTTTTTTTTGATGTATGAAAAACCGAAATTAATCCTTATAAATGAAATGGTTACTAAACGGTTATTTCGGTTTAACGGTTTCGGTCAAATGAGCATTTTTTTTTTGGTAAGGGTTATAATCCCTTATAATAAATATTGAAAATTACTCTTTTCTTTAAGTTATATTTTAAAAATCAAATATAATTCTTATTATAATTCTGTGTAAAAATGTTCAAACTTGTAAATATAAATATAAATTTAAATAAAGTCTCTCATGAGTTAAAAAAACAGTTTAACAGCATAAGTGAATTTGATGCTTGATTTTACCGAAAGTCGCCGTTAAACATGAATCGGTTATTCAACGGTTACTTCGGTTTGATAAATTTCGGTTACAGATTCCGTTACGGCTTTGATCCCTGATAACAACAAACCAACTAATAATTAGTATTTAAAATAAAGTATTCTTATGCTGTGATAATTTTATTTTAAGATTGGATTGCAATATTTTTCTATTTAGTTTCTTGATACCTAAATGTAAAACAATTCTTCGAGGTGGACTCGGATAAATGCCTCTTGCGATGGGACTTACCTCCATCATGAGGCTGTAGAGATTGTCGGGCACCGCGGGGAACGCATGCATATGATGAGCAGCACTGGAGCTATTCTCGCCGAGCGGCACTAGATTGTTGTAGCTGGACTTGCGGGACTCGCTCAGCCTGCCCCAGGGATCCAGGTCGCTGGAGACGCGTCGCAGTTTGCCCTCCTCGTTGCTGCCAGGAGTGTCGTGGTCCTCGCCGCCGGCATAGGCGTCCTGCTGATGCTGGTGGTGATGATGGTGCTGCAGGTGATGGGGATGATGATGCACATAGTTGCCATTGTTCGTCTTCACCGGCGTCGAGTTCGCCGAAATCGCTCCCTTGATCTCGTCAAATTTGCGGGTCAACGAATTCGCCGCAAATTTAATGCTGCTTAAGCTCCCTTGGATCAGTTCATTGGACTTCTTGCCCGTCAGGCTGGGGCTGTTGGGGAAATTGAAATTGAAATAGAAAAAGAAAAAAAGTGTTAATGTTATGTAATGTTTACAAAAAACACACAGTGTACGAATACAGTTAGAGCGAGTGTAATGTCAACAACAATAATAGAAACAACAACAGCTGCAGCAGTTAACGATGGATCGTAAGTGTATCGTATGTGGATGTTATTCATACACTCTCTTTCGTTAGTTGCTGAGCTGCTTACACAAGTGCAGAGAGACAGACAAGGACAAAGAGAGAGAGCGAGAGTGAGAGGGTGAGTGCTGTTGTGGTTATGTGGATGTTAAATTTGATTTCTTTGCAAGTTGTTATCGATCAATGTGTGTGTGTGTGTGAGTGTGCATGTGTGTGAGGCTTGTGTCAAACCTTGAATTGCCCGCCACCAACAACAACCTCGAAATTGAGATAGATTACGACGAGAACGACGACGGTGAAGACGAGAGAAGGTAAACGAAGTTGCTAGAGCGAAACGACAATCGATAACCGATAACCAAATACCGAAGCGTGTAATGCTGCAAGCAACTCTTTCCAATGTGGAACTCATGTGGAACATAAGAAGATTCAATTGTATTGTGTGTAGAAAAACAAATGCATCGCAATATATGTACAGTTTGTCAACTAATTCTTTGCACTCCCTTAAAAATGTAATATTTTGACTTTAAATAAGAAAATAATAGCTTATTATATATATTTGGAAAGATCTTTCCTTAAAAGTCACTTTTCAAAACTTTTTACCTCGATTTTTACAAAAAATATTTTTATGCAAAAAAATTCTTGGAACAATTCTAAAAGTAACTGCAAAAGAAAATTTTAAAAAATATTTTTGATAATATTTCGAAAATCCTAAAAATTACAATTTTAACCCATTTTTCCTCATTTTCATGCCAAAAGTGCCTTTTTTGCAGTTTTCAAAAAATTATAAAAAATACTAGCAAAAATTTTTTTGCAGTTACTCTTAGAATTGTTCCAAGAATTTTTTTGCTTAAAAATATTTTTTTGTAAAAAATCGAGGAAAAAAGTTTTGAAAAGTGACTTTTACATAAAC
The DNA here is from genome assembly GCA_037043495.1 of Drosophila recens. NCBI lineage: Eukaryota > Metazoa > Arthropoda > Insecta > Diptera > Drosophilidae > Drosophila > Drosophila recens. The sequence continues at coordinate 25,909 of JBAMBJ010002130.1, forward strand.
TCGAAATTTTCGAAGGGTACTTAATGGGTTAAGAAATGTTTTATATCATTCAAACGGAATTTAAGTGACCTATCCATTGATACTAATATGTTAACGATAGGGGAACAATTAAGCCCCCAAATCTCAAAATGTTTGCTGTGCCAATAAATACAGTGGATCACAGCTTATTTCAACCAGTACCTTCAAAAAAGTTTAGGCGTCTGTAAAATCTAAACTAAGCGATGTATCAAAAAAATTTAAATGCAGGTTGTTAGTCTGATGTTTCAACTTAATTAATATGAAATCATTTATTTTTTAAATATTTTTTTAATATTTTATAACGATTAAAAACTAAAAAATGAACCAAAAAAAAAGCCACAGCTTATTTCAACCACTTGAGAAAGAAAAATTTTTAAACATAGTTTTTAATAAAACTACAAAAATAAGTACTAGGTATGACTATCCCTTTGGTCAACCACCATATCTATCCTTTTTGGCATGGATTCGACCAACTTTTGGGCCACTTGTGGCCCGTTCTTCAAGCAGTGCAGTTTTGAGCGAGAAACTGTTCCCAGCCACTTTAAAAGGAGCCACTCGCTCAGGAAAATTGGTGAGATGGTTGGACTTAGTGATTCTATAGTCCAGAGCATCATTTTCAAATTTTTTCCGCGAGAATGGAACCCGTGATAAGGCCAGAAATGCTCCGAACAAAAATTTCAATTCAAAGGATGAGCGCTATTATGTTCGGAAAATTCGGAAGAATCGAAGGATATCGGCTCCAAAAGTGGCCAGTGTAGTTCAGAAAGACTTGGACTAGTCATGCAACCCTGAAAAGATTCGCGGTGTGCTTCGGGAACATGACTTTAATGCCCATGACATAACGCTACCACCGCCATGCTTAACTGTAGCCCATCAATTTTTTGTTCTCAGTTCTGTTATTGGCTTACGCCACACATAAGAGGCTCCATCTTACACAAAATAAGTAAATTTGGACTTATCACAGAATAACATTGTATTCCAGAAACTAATGTCCTTGTAAAAGTGCTCGTGGACAAACTTTAGGCGATGCTTCCTATTTTGGTCCCTTATAAAATTCATCTTGTGGGGTACTCTGGCTTTAAAGTCATGTTCCCGAAGCACACCGCGAATCTTTTCAGGGTTGCATGACTAGTCCAAGTCTTTCTGAACTACACTGGCCACTTTTGGAGCCGATATCCTTCGATTCTTCCGAATTTTCCGAACATAATAGCGCTCATCCTTTGAATTGAAATTTTTGTTCGGAGCATTTCTGGCCTTATCACGGGTTCCATTCTCGCGGAAAAAATTTGAAAATGATGCTCTGGACTATAGAATCACTAAGTCCAACCATCTCACCAATTTTCCTGAGCGAGTGGCTCCTTTTAAAGTGGCTGGGAACAGTTTCTCGCTCAAAACTGCACTGCTTGAAGAACGGGCCACAAGTGGCCCAAAAGTTGGTCGAATCCATGCCAAAAAGGATAGATATGGTGGTTGACCAAAGGGATAGTCATACCTAGTACTTATTTTTGTAGTTTTATTAAAAACTATGTTTAAAAATTTTTCTTTCTCAAGTGGTTGAAATAAGCTGTGGCTTTTTTTTTGGTTCATTTTTTAGTTTTTAATCGTTATAAAATATTAAAAAAATATTTAAAAAATAAATGATTTCATATTAATTAAGTTGAAACATCAGACTAACAACCTGCATTTAAATTTTTTTGATACATCGCTTAGTTTAGATTTTACAGACGCCTAAACTTTTTTGAAGGTGCTGGTTGAAATAAGCTGTGATCCACTGTATGTTCGGCAGTGTATGTATGTCAAGCTATAAATCTGCTCTATTACAAAGTAATGTAAGTTTTTAAGTAGAGAAATTATTTCAATTACACATTTTCAAGAGTAAATAAAAATGGAAGCTACTTTTTTTTTTGAATAAATAAAGTTTATGAACATTGGAATAACTAACGTAATGAGTATGCGATAAAGAATCTTTTTTATGCATTTATATATTCAAAAATAATTTGAAGCACATAAATAAAAGTAAAGAATAAAAAAAGAGATAATTGTAAATTATATCCAAGTGATAAAATTTAATATTTGTGCTTGGGAGTTTTTTCTTTATTGAGTTTACTTTAAAAAAAGTATTTCCAAATGTGTTTAAAAACTGTTGAGTGCTTAATGCCCATGTGGAATCTGTGTGGATTGTAAATTAAGCATATATTGCGCAGCATTTGCTTCGTACACCCAGCGACAAAAAAAAAGCCGCACTCTTTCTTTTACTATAACAGCTATTGGAAGTCAAGTATTCAAATTTAAAAAATATATTTGGAAAGGTCATCGAAATTCCGTTTGAATGATGCATAACTTTCCTTAACCCATTAAGTACCCATTAAAATATTCGAATTTTAGAAAAAAAAAATTTTCGACCTCTTTTCCTCGATTTTTCCAAAAAAAATTTTTGATGCAAAAACATTCTTCAACCACTTTTAAGAGTGACTGCAAAAAAAAATTTTCAAAAATATTTTTGTTAGTATTTTTTAAAATTGTTTGAAAACTGCAAAATAGGCACTTTTTGCATGAAAATGGGTTAAAATGGTCATTTTTGGGACTTTCAAACAATTTTAAAAAATACTAACAAAAATATTTTTGAAAATTTTTTTTTGCAGTCACTCTTAAAAGTGGTTGAAGAATGTTTTTGCATCAAAAATTTTTTTTGGAAAAATCGAGGAAAAGAGGTCGAAAATTTTTTTTTTTCTAAAATTCGAATATTTTAATGGGTACTTAATGGGTTAAGGAAAGTTATGCATCGTTCAAACGGAATTTAGATGACCTTTCCAAATATATTTTTTAAATTTGAATACTTGACTTCTAATAGCTGTTATAGTAAAAGAAAGAGTGCGGCTTTTTTTTTGTCGCTGGGTGTATGTCCAATATATATAAGTATACGTGTGTGTGTTTGTGTGTTTGTATAAATCGAAGAACTTTTCAAGGGCGTACTTACCTTATGCTTGATATATTTTCTATAATATTGGCGGGCAATTTCAAGTCTTTCTTAAGGGACAATCGTGCGGGTGAATAACGTCTACGATTAAAAAAAAACGTTGCACAGAAACGAATTGGAACGATTTGAGAGAGTTTTCATATGGAATAAAATGCAAGAGAAATTAAATAAACAAATAATTAAAAGAAAAACAAAAAATACAGAAAAATTGCAGCTGATTGTGTGAATGTATGGCGGCTGTGGAGTGTGGAATGCATGTGGATTGTGTGTGGACTGCGTGTGAGAGAGTGTGAATCTTCTGCAAGTGAAAGACACACAATACTTGGTACAACAACAAGTTGTCGCCTTCTCCTTCCACTTTTCCTTCATCATCACAATAGTTTGTCAAGATAATTATTTCTTTTGTGCCCGATTGGAGGCGATTTAGTTACCCGAAAGTGAACTTCAGGGATGAGCCAATGTTGGCCAGGCTGTGGGTGACTCCGCTGCTGGCCACCGGCATCGTCTCCGACCTGTGCATGCTCTTGCCGATCTGCGTGGACTCGTCAAAGGTGGCGCTGCGTTGTCCCCGGAACAGGATCGGCTTATCGCTGTACATGTTGCTATTGAGCGCCGCCGTGGCGGCTGCAATCTCTGGCTGTATCTCCGGCTGCTGTTGTGTTGGCGTCGCCTCCTCCTCGTTGAGGGCGCCCAGCGGATCGTTCTGGGTCACAGGCGTCCTCGGCGAGATTCTGGCAAAGAGAATGTTATGAATATAAGTTTACAAAATTTAAACATAAAAAAAATTAATTAAAAATAATATAAAGATTATAATAATAATAACAATAATAGTAATAATTCGTGCATCACAATAGATAATAGAAAATTAAAATTGTAAACTTATATGAAAATGAATCTGTCAACTGAAAACTAAAGCTTAAATTATTATACAGGGGTGCCACGGAAATCGCTTCCGCTTGAATTTTACTTTAATTTGTATGAAATTATGTGTCAAATTTAAGCGAATGCGATTCCTGTGGCACCCCTGATAATTTGCTACTATTTCCATCTTTTTAATAATTGCAAGTTGTTTAATCTTAATATTCTAGGAATCGAAATAAAAAAAATTAAATTAAATTAAGATTAAAACTAAAAAAAAAAAAATAAAAAATAATTGTTATTTGCTGATTGCAGCTCTCACTTGGTGGGACTCTGGACACGCTGTCTGGCTCGCTGTGCCACTATGTGTTCATCCAGCTCGTCTGTCTCCTGGTCCTCATCCACATCCACATCCAGATCGTAATCGCCGCCTTCGAATTGCATGTCCTGCTTGATCTTTTGAGGTGTGATCGGTGTCGCTTGTTCCCCACACTCCACCCGCTCATCCTCATCGTCGTCGTCGTCCTCATCCTCGCCGTCGCCAATGCTCATGATTTGCTTGCGCGGTTTGTTCAGCAACTGCGAGTCGCCGCCATAGCTGGGCGTATGCGGAGCAGTTCCATTGGCGCTACTTGCGTTGGACTCACCGCTGATGAGGAGTCCGGCGCTGTTGACCACATCCTCGGTGGGCAGCGCATCGGGAGCACCGCCCGTCACAGTTTGGCGTACAATACTGCCCAGTTTGTTGCGCAGTCGATCGAAGGCGGCAAAGTCGAGGAGACCTCCGCCTCCGCCCCCGCCACCGCCTTCGCCAGAGCTGGCCAGACTGCTGCGCGACTGCCCGTCGACCGTTTCCAAGGTGCTCAGGTTGTGGTCGTGCGAGGCGCTCAGGGATTTGCACACCTTGGAGGCGGCACGACGTTTCCCGGCGCGTCGGAAATGCGCAGCGCCCATGACAACGTTCTTAATACGGTTCCAGCGGATCTGACTCAGCGTCGTGCTGTCGCTGGGCCACTGCGACTCGAGGACACAGCGATTGTAGAAGCCATAGGTCAGGGCATTCGGCTGCACGCCCGAACGCTTCATCAGATAGTGCAGACGGACGGCGAGCACGGGCAGATTGTGGATGCCGCAGAGCTGCATCATGATGCGATAGCAGAACTCGTCGCAGGTGATCTTCAGCTTGCTGGCACGCACCAGGACGTCGTAGGCGGCGCGGAGTATGTCGTGCTCCTTGCCCGCGTGCCGCGTGTCCAGCACCATGGAGGGCAGTATGAGGAAGTACAGCGAGTAGCAGGTGGCCAGCAGGTACTTGGACCACGCCTCCGGATGCTGCTGGCAGCGGCTGGCCATCTTCTGCGACAGCTTCACCTCGTGCTTCGTCCGCCGCGCAATCGGCGAGCCCGGCGACAGCGAAGCGTTCAGCTGCAGCTGCAGGAACTGCGACAGCGCCGTCTTCCTCGTGCTCTGCAGCAGCTCCGGCTGCAGCGTAAAGTTGTGATAGCTATAGTTGGAGATGCCTCCGCCCGACGCACTCGTCACGCTGTCCGGCGGAAAGATGTACTTGGTCCGCTCGCTATTCTGGCCCGTGTCCCAATCCACCAGATGCAGCTGGGCGGGCGTCTCGTCGTAGCCGCCAACCTTCTCGGCGCACTCGTCGAAGAAGCTCAGGCCGTGATCGCCATCGGACACAAAGCTGCGCTCCTCAATGAATCTTATGAACATCTGGGTTTTCATCAGAAGCTCAAAGAATTTCTGGTGCGACTGCAGGCGGAGAAAAAGAAAATACAGAGAGAGAAACGTTAATTAGCTAATATTAAGTTAAACTAAATATAATTTAATTTAGTTTGGAGCAATTGTAATTTAATTGCGTCTTAATTATTTAAATCAGCGGTGGGCACGAAATCTGAATTCGGGAGCACAACAATAACAATCTTTTGTGCGCTGAATAGGCAGAAAAATAGTTTGGGAGCAGCGCTGCTCCCGGAGCCACTGCGTGCCCACCGCTGATTTAAATTCATGAAAAATTATATTTATTATTATATTAAAACATAATTAGTTTGTTTTTAATTTTTTTAAATGTCCAAATTAGTTAGCTTAGCTTCATATTTATCAGAGTCCGCTAAGAATCTTATTTATTATTTGAAATTATCGTTCATTTTTAATTTCAATTTAAAATTGGAATACAGAAAACAAGCTTCGTAAAATTCGAAATTCTCCAAAAATTGTTGCTTGTTTTAATTTTTAAAATATGTATAAATGTTGTTTGAAAAATAATTCCTATTACTTAAGTATTTTTTCATTTATAAAGTAAGAATAAAACTTCAAGTTTTCAAAGTCATTATATAGTAAATAATATAATATTTTTTGAGTTATAACTTTTAAATAAAAATCAAAGTTTACTTATTATTTTGCAATTGAAAGATAAGAAATAACTTTTGAGTAATATTAAAAAAAGTGGAAAATAAATATTTTTTGTTTGATTTGTGTTTTACTTCAACAAGGGCAAGTTTTCATAAGAAATTAAGATTATTATTTAAATAAACTAAATCTTATTAATTTATCTTGTTGGAAAATAAACACGATAATTATTACGTTTCAATTTGCCATGATAAGCTTAAGAACAATCAATGCGATATTGAGTTGAGTTAATATTCTAAAAACAGAAACTCGTTTGTCATCGCATAATGTATTAAGCTTATTAACTAATATTATATTATTTAATCGAGTGTTATTTTAAAGCGGGTTTCTTATTCATCAACTTATACTTTTTCCGTATATCCCAAAACGGGTCATTTGTGGTTACTTTCAGAATTTATGAGATCATTTCAAATGATTCACTGATGATTCGATCAAATGCTGCATACCCTGCATCTATTCGGAGCAGGTAAAAAGGGGTATTTAAAGTCACTGCAAATATTTTCTAAAAGGCAGAATAGATCTCTGCCGACGTGTAATATACGAACTATGGCAATGTATTTCAAAATTACCGGCTACTAAATACTTGACTACAGGGTATTTCCTAGTCGCGTAATCTCGTCATCATTGCTATCGTCTAGTACACATTTGTCTGATCTTAATTGATAGCTAGAGTAAACAACAATTGAAACCAATAAACGGAAATAGCAAATAATCTATTTTAATTAAAAAGTGGAAAACATTTTGAACTTGAAGCAACTTTGCAATAATAAATATTATATACATATTAATTAAAATATATGTGTATGTATTGGGAAAACTCTGAGCTGATAATAAAATCAAGACTGTTTACTTTTAAATGATATTTGTCAATCATCATTATAGATTGATTTAGCTGGAAATATAATCAAGGCGACCTTTTTTTGCTATCTCTGCGCCTCTGGCAAAACCGAATCTGACGTCAGCCAAGAAATACGCTTTTCAATTGGGTACGAAAATAGATTGATATTTGTTTTCGCGCAAGACAAACAATAAACCAAAGATATGCGAATGAAAAATCGCTTAATTCCCGCGAGAAACTCTTGAGAATCAACGGTGCGAACTTTGTTTGATATTTACCTTATCGCGTGAGCGTAGAAAGGCCTTGAGCTGGAAGAGAGCACTCGGATCTGTGGCACCCACAGACGGCGCCTTCGATATGGGCACCAAGTAGTCCCGATAGCCCCGCAGTATGGACGCCATGAAGAGCAGGAAAGCCTCCTGAATGCGCTGCTCCAGCACCAGCTGCAGAAGTAAGTTCAACATACACAAGTAAGTTACAGTTTAAAGGGTTTAAATCAGCGGTGGGCACGCAAAGGCTCCGGGAGCTTGACACTTAAAATTTATGACCGTCATAAAAATTGTAGCAGTGCTCCCGAATTCAGATTTCGTGCCCACCGCTGGTTTAAAGAGCTTAAAGATTCATGTTTACCTCGCGCTTGCGCTTGCGTATATCTCGATCCAAGCTATTGGTCGAATCGTAGCTGATGGGCTTGGCGTTCTCCAGCTCGGTGAGCGTCTGGCGCAACAGGCGTGCGGCACGTTTCGGCAGCAGCTTGGGCGACAAATGGCGCTGCGATTCGCAAAGCTAAGGTACAAAAAGAAATAATAAAAAAAAAAGAACGAGGAAATTAGGAATTGTATCCAACAAAAAAATATCGGTATTCGAATTACAATTGCGGTTAAGCTAGAATTTTGGTTCTCGTAACGGTTACCGGTTATTTGTTTGATTCGGGTTCAAAATACAAGGATACATAAATATGTTACGCCAAAATTCTTTGATTTCAAAATAAATTTTTCCATTCAATGCGATTTAGATTCAAATTCAATTTAAAAATCTAAAATTTGTTTAAGAAACGATTAACAACATAATTTAATTCAATGATTAATTGAACCGGTTACTAAACGGTTATTTCGGTTTGAATAATTTCGGGTTTTCTGTTTAGGTATAAAATGTTATGTTTCTGTGACGGTTTCAGTTACGGTTACCAATGTCAATCGGTTAAAACCGGTTGAAATACTTACGCTAATGTTGTTGGTGTCCAGATCGATGCAGGTGACATCTGTGGGCGGCTCGTACAGATCAAAGAAGCGCGAGTCGACGCCGATCAAGTAGGGCACTGGGGCGTGCAACACCTCGGCGAGGCCCAGTGGACATAGCGGTATGTAGGGGCACTGCCATTTGAAGGGAAAGAGCAGCGAGACAATCGCCTCGGCCACGGCAGTCAACGTAGCAGGTCTACAAGGGATTAAGATCAAGAGACAGAGATTAGAGGAGTAGGAGTGGGAGTGGGAGGCAGTAGACACACCTAAGCGAGTGTATGAGTATCTTCTGCTCGGTGAGCGCCAGGAGCAGCACATGCAGGCAATTGTCGGTGCCCAGATTCTGGAGCAGCATATGAAAGCCGGCGCCACTGCGCGGCAATGGCGAATCCTCGGGTTGTGTGAGCAAGATCCGATCATTCGATTCGCTGGACAGCTGCAGATGAATGCTCGGCGCTGGGAATGGCACCTCGTCCAGCAGCTGAATAATATAGCGCTCCACGGGAATCGGTATATTGATGCCATAGAGAACCATGCGCTGAGAGAGAAGATCATCAAAAAACTGTTTAGCAATTGTTAATTGTTGTTAATTTGCGAACTGCGCTTACGTGCAAGTACTTGAGCCACTTGTCGAAGGTGTCGCCAAACGGATGATGCGACAGCAGGCAGATGGCCTTGATCATGTGCAGCGAATGCTGTGCGCCAAACTCCTCGCTCCAGCCCAGCAGCTCCTTCTGTTCCGGCGACAACTGCGACTCGCTGCAAGTGGCATTCAATGGTTAGGAATCATTATCAACTGAAAATAAAGCTAATCTGCTCACTCGTAATCCTCGTAGAAGGTGAGAGCCGAGCCGTAGACCTTGTAGGTGCCATCGCTGACAGTCAGCACAAAGGTGCTGAATACTGGACTGATCGGTTTGCGCTTCTCGGTGCCATTGACATGCGGCCACGCCTCCAGGCTGGCGCCCATGGGCAGGCAGAAGAGCGGCACACTGGGGCACAGTTTGAGTGGAAAGTCCGTGTGATCCACGGTGGGATAGCGCAGCAATATCTCTGGCTTGTAGCTAATGTGCTTGGGACGGTACATGGACTTCTTGTAGCACAGATAGACATCGCTGCCCACGTAGCCCTTGTTCAGCGTCTTGTAGATGAGACAGTAGGCGTGCGGCGGCCGTTCCCCCTTGCTCTGGACAATCACGCAGAGTTCGGTGACCACCAGCTCGTTGCAGGGCATATCTGGACGGGCTCTGCGATATGTGAGAAACGTCTTCGCCGACGAGTTGTTCACGTTGGCCACACGGCCGCCTGGCGTCTCGGCCACAATCTCCGCATCCGACATGATGCGCTCGTGTCCATCGTAGAGCACGCCTGAAATCGATGAAGATTGCTCAGTCAACTAGTTGATGATCTAACTGGATTCCCACACACATACCAATGTCGACTAGCGGCGGACGATCCTTGCCCCGTCGAAAGTATATATAGCACTCGGTGGTGCGCACCGAGCCATGGTTCAGATTGGCCGGCAGGCCAGTGGGCGTGTGCTCGAGCAGCTCATAGCCCTCGGGCAGCTCTTCGCCCAGGAGCGGGAAGAAGACGCCAATATCCGTGATGGGCTCAATGGTGCTGGCCGCCCGCAGGCGACCCGAGTCATTGAATATGTTCTCCTGGAGCAGCTGGGGCTGCTCTGGCATTCCGGCTACCACAAAGTAGTCCGCAATACGTTTCTCCTCCATGTGTGTGGCTTATGTCTTATGTCTTGTGTGCGGGTTTTGTGCCTTGACTGCAAAAGAAATGCCAAATGTTAAGAATGCCATTGATAAGATAAAACGGACGAGTTAAATAGCAGCAGACAGCGCCATCGACTGGGGAGTGATTAGGGGAGGGGGAGAGTGGGGGAGGAGGAGGAGCAACTGCTGGGGCAATTCTTTGTTTACATTGCCGACGAGCTGATTACAAATGCACACAAGTCCAATCCAAAATCAAAGTAAAAATAAAATAAAATAATATAAAATAGCTAAGCGACTTTGTTGGAATCTCAATACGAAGCGACGTCGCTGTCGCTGCTGCCGTCGCTTGTCGCTGTCGACGTTGACGTCGCTTGTATCGTGGACTTTGTTGTTGCTGTTGTTTTATGTGCTATATTATGCTGCGGTCACAAAGTACAACAAAAACAAGTTCCGCATGATGATTCAACGCCGTTTCCGCTGCTGTTGTTTGTGTTTTTGTTGTTGTTGTATTTGTTACTGCTGCTGCCGTTCAATGCCAGGCCTTTTGTTGTTGCTGCTGCTGCCTCTGATTTGGTTTTGGTTTTTGTTTACAGGAATCGTACAGAAATCGTAATCGAAATCCGCTCCCGTTCCCGAGCACAACTTACAATTTCGTTGTTGTTGTTGCTATTGTTGCAGCTGCTTGAGATGCTGCTGCGTCTTTGATTTCAGTTTTTGAATTTTCGTCTTGGTTTTTTGCAACTTCTTCACACTACGTTAATTTCCACACAGCGTTGCACAAACACACACACACACACTCACACAAATACAATACAGTCAGTCAACGCTAACAGTCGGAGACACGATTCATACATACATATCGATATGTAGGCGGCGAGATTCGCCCACTTGCACTTTGTATTGACTCCGTGCCCTTAACTATCGCGCGTCTTTTGTTCAATTGGTTACGTCGTGACCGTTCAATTGCATGCAAAATCCAAGAGCGTATTGAGACTTGTGGGTTGTACATATATCGAAACACACTGAATCGATAATGCATTTCATTTATCGATAATACAAACAAAAAAAACTAGTGTCATTTGGCATTGACCAATAGAATATTCGATATACATATATGCTATGTTTTATGACATCAAGTTAAATTTAATATTTACTGCTGCTCACTTCTGCTGACCATGATACAACTATCGATATTAATGTTTTGAACAATGTCACGTAAAATAAATTAGTTGTCAAGTTTAGTTTGTTATATTTCTCCTTTTGGATGCTTCCAGTCTAGTCAGTAGTAGAAGGCAATAATTCCAAGCACTTAAAATGTTTAATAATACGATAAACTGTGATGTTAATGGTTTAGCAGCTGTGCCTGGAAACTTAACCTGCCAACAGCTGATGTGCGATATATCGCCAGCTGTCGTATCGATAACGCAATGCAGTGCAAAATAAACATCGATATTGAGTATCGCTTTAGTGAGCGCTATAAATTTAAAATTCTAATAAAATTCTGTTTGCCCATAATTAAACTAATTGTATTTATTTTATTAATGTGCTAAGACAAGTGCAACGATAAAATAATAAAAAATTAGTTCGTTGCTTCCAATCGCGACCCAATTGATGGTTTGTAATTAAATTAAACGAGCAGCAAAGCGTGTCCAGTTGAACAATGGCGTCACATGCATTAGACCCAATTATGCTTTTTATGGCTTAAACCCAAGCTGTTGTCTATTATTCCTAATTTGCAATGGCGCAGTTGGTGACCGCACTAGTTCATTGAGACCAAGTGGCTTAGTTTCATTCATAACGGCAAGTTGCTCCACATTCCACTCAACTCGGAGTGCTTTTCTGACTTTGTGAGTGGCGACATCTGACGGCTTCTACTCCTGCGCGAGCAGAGGCGTCTTAATGCACTATGGGGCACTTGACCAGCTTTCATGGCATTAATTAATAACTCGTAAGCCACACAAGATAATTTGATGCGGTTTTTTCTCTAGTGACATGCATACCCTTAAAAGTATTTTGGAAAAGTGGGCGTTTCACCTTTCCCGCCCGTAAAATGTTTTTTTTTTTACAGTTTTTAGAAAAGAAAGCTCAAAATATAAATTGGGGGCCGGGGTGGTAACATGCCCACCTTTTCCAGAATATTTCTAATGGTGTGTATAACACTAGAAAGAAAATCGCAACAAAATATCTTGAGTGGTTTTCGAGTACTTCATTAATGCCAAAAAAGCTGCTCAAATGCCCCATAGTGCAATGGACGAGTCTACTACAACAACCGGCGGGTGGACAACCCCCTCTGCCGATGGCTCTGCTCCGTTTCGCAGTTTGACTCGTTTTTGTTTACAAATACGAGTATTCGGTATTCTGTCGTGTCTCCACAGTCCTTAGAGATTTGCATGCGCGCCTGTTGCGTGCGCCCCGTTAGACGTTGCCTTAATGGATTCTGCCTCGATTGCCTTTGCCTTTGCCTGCCACTTCTCAGAGTCTTTGTGATAATCAAATTATGCGGTTTGCCCCAGCTGATTATCAGTTGTGCCATTGCCATTTAATTTCATGTTAATCAACTGCTCAGAGTGTCGACGAATTTCAAAATACATGAAAAAAAAGATTTATGTATAATATATTCAAATGCCTTTCATTAAAATCACAACAATGGAATTAAGACTGAAATTGGGGCTGACAAATCGAGTTAGTTAAAAAAAATAGACAAAAATTAATTAAAGAAATTATTATGATATCTCAAAAAAATTTGATTTCTTTTTAAGTTATTTAAAAAAACGACTTGAAAAGGATTAATTTATTTTAATTGAAAATACTGCAAATATACAGTTTTGTCCCAACTAACATTTTTTTAATTTAATAAGTGAATTCCATGAACTGATTTAAATTTAGCTTTGATTTTTTTGTTCTCTGCGGCTTTTTTATCCATCACAAAATAATACTTAAGTCATTGTGCAAAGTTTGCTTCAGCGAAATCAAAATCAGTTTACCCTTTAAAAGAACTCCAAACGTACATTTAAAATTGTTATTTAACATTTTGTTTAATATCTTATTTTATAATTTAATTTTCTAATTACATTCACGAGTTGATACGGAAGCTTCGTTTAAAAACTATCTGATAACCAATATTGATCTGAATTTCGGTCTCTGATAACATCTAAATCCTTGCTCAGATTCCAGAGACACATTCAATAAATTATTCATATTCTATAAAAATTCATTTAAATTTGTAACTGGTTTAATTTTATAAACTGAATTTAATAAAATCCACAATTAGACATTTTCATTGGATTCTTTGAATCAAGTTAAATTAATTTTGGATTTGAATACAGGTTTTTTAGTTTCTGTAAATTAGTTGAAGTCGTTTGCAAAATGAAAATCACTCTCAATTGGATTTAAAGAAGAAATATAAAGAAATAAATTCCAATTTCTTGTTAAATTTAACTTAATCGTCTGTCGATGGAATATTCCCTTTTTTTGTCTATTTTCGGTAAACGCTCAAAATAAATAAGCTCACTCAGGACGTTGAGTGGGCGGACGCAGTGAAAGCGCTCAAAATGGAATTTAATAGAAAAAAAATTACTCATAAGCCGCGTCGGCAGTCGTTGGATTCGTGTTCGGGTTTTGGTTCGTTGATGCTTTGCTTGGTACGTTCAAGTCGACAGACGCGTACTTGGCTTGCGATTTGAATTGAAAGCGCGCAGTTCGCATGCGAATGTCCTGACCGACGGTTGTGTGGCCGGCGCAGCATCAGAGCAAACCGAATCCATTTCCCAAAAACAAACAGAATCGCTTCGAAAACTGTTTTTGAAAATGTGAAATTGTGTGCAGTTGCATCGAGTACTCAAATATAGAATCAGAAATTTTTCTTGCTTTTTGTTTTGTGCGGTAAACATCGGAAAGTCGACAAAATCTAAAGTGCAATACCGAATTGAAATTTGATATTCTGAAATGAATTAAATTAGTTAAAAAAAAATTAAAACGAAACATTAGTGCAAAGAGGGGTAACTAGCGTGGCAACTAGCTCATGTCTCCTGTCGCCGCAGCGCCCGATTCATCAGACAAAATAACAAAATAACACCTGATTTTTGGTCTCGTGTTTGCCCGCAAATCCAAACAGGTGAGTGCACCGCATAATTGCTGGAAATTTAATTATGAGGTGTTGTGTTTGTAAACGGTAATTGTATTACTCTCCCCTCATTCCCTTATGCCCATCAGGCAAAAAAAGAAAGAGTACTTGCTTTGGCTTCAATTTGTTTTGAAATGAAATTTTGTGGTTGCCCAATCAGAGGCGATTCGAGAGCAAATGGTTGGCGCTAAAGTTTAAAACATTTTTTTTTGTTTTGTTCTTTTAATTATTTTCAAAACCTAAATTAATTAGGCAGCCGTCATTTTGTTGCGCTTCCAAATGGGGCCTCCAAATAAGGTGCAGAGTTCCTGACCTCACTCACTTTCGGCTTCTATGTGGACGGTTTGGACGGTTCAAAGACGGAACCAACGACATTTAAATTCACAGACAGCATAAAGCTCATTAGCATATTGTCGCCGGCCATCAAATTTGCAGACAGATGTTCCAAGTTCCAAGTTCCAAGTTCTGAGTTTCCAGTTGATTGATGAGCCGAGTCGAGCCTCTAGTTACAAAGTACAACTGCGGATTCATTCTATTCCCTCCCCTTTTATCCTTTCTCCATGTCCCTCGGACAGACAATATGTCAAGGACCTGACCGTTTCACAAATTTCACCTTCTCTTTTGTTAAGCTAGAGAAATGAAAGGCATTAAACAAAAAGATGAAACTCGACTCGCTTGGTAAAATTTTGGGTATTTTCTTATTCTAAATGCAGCTCATGTTTTTTGCGGGACAAACCTTTACGAATTGAGGTTTTATGCGCCAATTGAAGTGACAGGGCTTTAACATACTAATTGTTGAAAATGTTTGCTATTGAATTTAAGGCAACAACCTTTCATAATGAAAATTTTGAAAACATTTAATATTGTGTCTGTTCCAAGAATTTAAACAGCAGCCATATTGAAGACAGTTGAATTTATTGACAGAGTTGCATTTACTTTTTTTTTCAAGAAATAATTTCGAAAATGGTTTTTCGTACACAAAATATACAAACATAAGTAAGAGTATAATTTAAAGTTTTCATTCTTTAAGTGTTATTTGAAAATATACTTTTTAATTACTTGAAATGCTAAATTAAATGTTTTTTTTATGTATTATATTTTATATATATAATTTATATATATATATATATGTATATTGTGCGAACTTTGTCAATCTCAAAAGGTTTTACTGTCGCTAGTTTTAAGGTGAAGCTAACCTCTTTTAATATTCAGTAATTATTTATAAGTGTTCTCATTTGTTGTTCCCATTCGATGACATATTTTAATAAATAATTAGTTTCTAAATCGATTAGTTTTTGACGATTACACTTTTAATTGAGAAACAATTGATATGTCGACAAAACTGTACTCGGATATATGTAATTGTGTCAACGGATTAAGAACAAGTGAAAGCGTTCAATTAACTCAAATTCAGGTTATTAGAAAGGATTGGCGACAGAAGGGGAAAGGAGAAGTTTCCCACCTTTTGTAGCGTGCATTTCGCACGCGATTCTCATTCGTTGTGCCTATATATATTATTTATAGGATCGAAGAGGCACAGAAGCACGTGACATGCATTTAATTTCAATTCCCACTTTATTTGCATTTAATGTGTGTAATTTTCATCAAAATTTAATTGGACTAATTAGGTGCGACATGGCCGTAAATGAAATGTGAACATTCGCAGTAAGTGATTAAATGAAGACTTTAGCTCGGCAAAGTGAAGTGAAAGAAAGTAAAGTAATACAAATGCGAGATATGCGAATTGCGCATTGAATTAATGAGGCAAATGTCAAATTTGAATGGGTTAAATGGCGCCAAATGGCGGAGAGGGAAGAATCGAGGGTTAAATGGGAAGGACGAGCATGCTGGAAAATCTTTGACTGGCCGCAGCCTTAAAGTTTAGCCGAATTGCCAGTTAGCTATATAGAATGTGGAAGAAAATTTATAAACTTTTCATAATATTTTAACAAGAATTTAACGCTGCAGGCGAGGAAAAGCCCAAACGCCCACCCCTCCCCCCTTTTTGAGGGTAGCAAGCAACATACTACCATGAGGCAAATGGACCAAGATAAGCCATTAAATATGAACAAGTTACGAGTAGAGTGCCAAAAGAAATACCAAGCACGACTTGACAATTCCCTGCAAATGACAATCCAATCAAATTGCTATGTAACTTGAGAAAATGAATAGATTATGTTATAAATTATTAGAGTGTGAAAATTGCAGCCTCGTTGTACTTACCGTTTGGACTTCACAGCGATCAGTCAGTCAGGACAAATAGACTTTTATATTGAGATACTATGAGATACTTTTACAAGCAAGGTCAATATACCCGTCTGCTGCTCATATTGCAGAGTATGCATATGATAAAGCTACGCAAAGCGTTTACTTCTTCAGAGTCTGTTTCTTGCATCACGCTAAAAATGGGAACGAAGCCGTAAAAATACCACAGTGCAGAGTCACATCAATGTTCTGGTATGAGAGCAGGTGGGCGTGGCATCTAGTGCTGGGATTATATCGATATTCACCCTTGTCGATATTAGCGATATTTTGACTTAAACTATCGATATTATCGATAATATATCGTCGTTTTTTGCCTTTGAATTTACAGATGTAGGGGCCACCTAAATTCATAAAAACATTAGAAATTTTTCAGGAATTATGCTTTAAATTCCCCGAATGCTATTAAAAATTTAATTTAATTCAAGTGTTGTCATATTAAACTTTAAATGCATTTCAGCTGCCAAACTTAAACAATGTATTTCAGTTCTTCATATAACTTTAGAACAAAAACAAAGTCAATTCTTATACCTCTAAATAAGATCCGAAGCCGCCAACACCAATAAGGACCTAACTAAATTTAAAAAAATTATATGTCTTAAACCTTGGCTTTTAAACGCAAATTAATAAAATTTTACTCACATTAAGAAGCTGAAATGACCGACACCAAAAATATCGATAAGCTCAAAATCGTATCGATATTCCCCATTCCAGCAGCCTTATCGATAATATCGATATTTCCTCGATATAATCCCAGCACTAGTGGCATCCGCCTGACCAAAACACTTACCACCTCCCACTATCGCACTATCCCTTTTCCTCCCTTCCTTTCCTTGAGGCAAACTTTGTGCCTTTAGAATGTTTTGCTTATTGTCCTTCTGTTGGCCTGGCAATTGCAGCCAGGATGACACTCAGATAAGTATGTCCACGTCCACGTCCACGTCCGACTCTGTGTCCATGCCCATATCCATGCTCATGTCCGCTTGATTCCGATTCCAGCAAGAGCAGCAAAGAAACTGCATACTTTGTGGCGCCAGTTAAAACAAATTTATATCTACAAAGCGTATCTCAGTCTAAGATACTCGCACATTCTTGCTTTGCAACGAAAATCTCCTTTGGCATTAGCTTGGTCAACAGTCAAGTTGGCAGTCCTTTCAAATTTCAATCAATTGCAGTTGGCATTCTCATTTAATAATCGTAGAATGTACTCAGATGCTGCCTTTTAATGTTTTCTTTCAATTTAAAATTGAAAGTTTTATAACTTTTATAAAACTAACAAGTTATACAAGTTTTGTGTCATTCAATGTGTAACTTCGATCGGAGATTACTGAACCCTTATAACGTATATACATAAGTATATTCTTGATCAAGTTGACGTATTAGGTCGATAGAGTCGTGACTGTTTATTTCTGTACAAACTAATCAGAATCTGAATGAAACTTAGTTTTGTTCTATGAAGTTCAAGTACCAGATTGTTTTACACAAAAAAACATTCTTTCAAAAAATGGCTTTTGTACAAAGAGTTAATTCTTTTCATCGTTAACTCTATTAAATCTCTAAACTCTAAGTCAAGCATAACATGTCAAGAAAATTTATATTCGGTGCAAAACAAATATTGTGTTTGTTATAAACTAATTGAAAATCATCGAATTTCTAGTAAAGAATCTGTCTTGATTCCGCTAATCTTCTATGTTGATCAAATAAATTTAACTAAAAAAACTAAATTTAAAAAAAAAAAACCCAAAAAGGGGGCAATTTATGATGAATTTAGGAAAAATAATTTTTTTGGGGGTCTCCACTAGTTTCTTTGGTTTTTTTTTTTAACAAGCGGGTCAAAACAAGAAAATTACCCAAAACATTTCTTGATACGAAAGTCAAAATTCATGCCTTATCTTTGAGAGCAACAATTTGCAAGGGTATCAATGCATTCGGTAAGCTTAACTAAGATTTCATGTTTTCCCAACGAATGTTGTCGCCTGGCAGACTGCTCAGACAGACAGCATAAACTGCAGCATACTTTACGGCGCCGGCTTCCAAAGTGAGCAGTGAAAGAACTGAAAAAAAAACAGCGAAAAGAAAACATGACAACACGGTTACAAATTTTATGAGCTTGCCTCACACACACACAGACACACACATGAGGACACACACAGTCCCTTATGCATATCATGAGAAATTTACAAAATGCTGCCAGCGGGCGGTTGCCTTGCCCCCCGTGTGTGTGTAAATTTAATTGATTGACATTATTTAAGCGTAAAGACAAAATTTGCCAGTAAACAAATGAGCAAATGACATGCAAATTGTTTACTCACAGCCAGCGTTCCTAAAAGTAATAAAACCAAATTGGGATGTTTTTATTTAATTTTTTGTTGGTATCTTTCTGCAAATTCTATTTTTTAAATTTGAATAGATTTAATAATAATACGAAAGCTACACAATAATTAAATTTGAAAGAAAATGTACACATGTAATTATCATTTATTAGATTTAAAAACAGTTATTCTTTTTTTTCAAAAATTTTACATTTTTTGACCAATATTTTGGACAAGGTATTTTTGTGAAGTAACAGATTTATACGTATGGGAATTTATGTCTATTTTGTGGCAACTTTATTGAAATTGGTTTAATAGGGAACACGCTTACCTGCTTTAAGTGAATCTTTATTTGTGTTGTTGTTATTGTTATGTGTGAATTAAATATGAAATGTCGTTTGGAAGACTGCAAAAAGCTTTCAAACTGCGCTGCTCACAATTAGTTAATTGACTTAAAATTGTTCATTCCGGTATTGTTTTTGTTGTTGTCGTTATTGTTGTTGTTGGTGTTGCTTGGCGCCACTTCTCGTCAGCGTTATCATTGAGATGAAAGTGAAGTTCCATTTCTTAGAAGCAACAAACATTCATAGAACGAGACAGATAAACAGACGGCAAATGAGTCAGAGAAAGCGAGTGAGCGTGAAGGGAAGATAGAGAAAGTCACTTTGAAGTTCCATGCACAAAAACATGGCAGGCAGTTTGTTGTAGTGTGAGTATGTTTGACAGGGGAAGCGGCTGGGGAAGGGGCAGTTGGAGGCAGAGGGGAAGGCGCAGATGCCGAAAGTGGGGGCAATTGCTGCTGCATGCTAATCGAGTCAAAATGTGCCCCCAGGAGCTGCTTTTGCCAATGTGCGGTTGTTCTTCTTGTCGCGGTGGCATTTGTAAATTATTTACGAAGAAATTAAACTGTTTCTGCTTTTAATTTTAACTTGCACAAATACAAATATGTACATTGTACATACCCTATAAGCCCAAAACTTTTTTTCATACACACAACTTTTCTACTTCAACGGCTACTGTAAGTCAGGTTTTTATAGTAAGCTTACATTTAATTGCCGGTTATGAGAGCAGTTATTTTGGAGTCAAATCCGCAAAAAATGTAACAATTTTTTTCATTAAAACCATAAAATGGGCGCGAAAAACCGACCAAAAATTATTCGTACACCAACTTCAACTATTTTAAAATTTGAGGTATATAAATTTACTTCATTTTGAACATATGCTGTACAAATAAATAATAATAAAGCTGAAAAAAAGAGGTTTTTTCATAAGTCAACTGTAGAACGAATTTCTATTGGGTTGAGTGCATGCTTTTTATTTGTTACCTGCTATTACGAGCCTAATAACAACTTTCTAAATGGCTAAAGTCACACAAACTCGACGTTGAGAGACCCTGTACTTATTCTGTACAAATAATTCCTTGACATAACTTTCAAACAATCTCCAAATTTAAAATCGCAATGAACTTTTACAAACACATCGAACCCACAACACTTATCATGTGTGCTTAAGCTCAAGGCTATAGCTTTTAAAATGCTTCATAAAATTAGTCAACATACCCAGTTCGGTGTGTCTAGCTCTTATAGTCTCTGACATTTGGGTGTATATTGAGGCAATCTTGCGCTAAATTAGCTAATTAAAGCGCAAATTTTGAAATGTTTTTGCCACACAGTCATTTGTAAAATACCCAAAATTGAAAACTGTTTCACTTAAACTGACACACCCACACACACATACGCACGCTTTGTTGAGTAAAAAGAAGAACACAAGCAAAGCAAAGTTATGAGCATCGGAGTCACAAAATTTCATTGCCTTTGAGCTGGAGGACAGTCGTAAGTTCGTTCAGGCATGCTCCGCATTTGTCTTTTTCACAGACAAGACACGAAATGGGCAAAGGAGTTGAATCTGTCGACGGGGGGGGAGAGAGAGGAAGTTGAATTTACAAATAACAAGCAAGGATGGTCTCTAGCTTGTTGCTTTTGACTAGGACCACAAGGCCAGAGAGTTAGAGTTAGAGCCAGAGTCAGAACACTTTGTCCGCCAAATAGTTTGCTCTGCATTTTGGCCACACGAAATTGCGCACATTCATTTCCGTTCCGGGAACTTGCTGGCAGTCAAATGAGCACACCCACACATTCACCCACACTCACACTCACACACCCACACAAAAACGAGTAATTCAATTGCGAATTTATCAGCTGTTGGTTCGTTCTGCGTTCATATTTCACTTGCAATCCAGTTCGCTTTCTCAGTGCACAACATGCCAGATGCTATGTAGCATCCTTTAGTGACTTGAGTTTTGCTCGTAATTTCGTTAGATTCTATTTTTTTAGCTTTTATATTCAACAGAAAAAACACAGCTTTGATCCTCAATTAGTTTGTCCTCTTCTTATTATTAGTTTGTACAAACCAAAGCATTTGCTTTAATCTTTTATAGTTTTTTGGCTTCAGTGGAATAATCAAATTTTACAAAAAAGTAGTTGAGAATTAGTACGGGAAGTTAATAATTTTGATAGTAGATTCTAATGGAATTAATTGAATAATTCAGAGTTATTAATTATGTTTGCTCATATTATCTTAAAATTTTAAAAGCTAGTTCTTAGCTTAGACTTTACTCTTAATTTATAAATATTAATTTCAAGAACAAGTTTCAAAAGGAATTTCAGTTTGTTTTAAGTTTAGGTATTATTACTGTGCGGTTTACTTGCATATTAATGTACCTTTAGTAGAACTTTATTTCATTACGATCAAGTCTCGAGATTCGAATTTTTTCTAGCTTTTGTTTGAATTAGTTCCTTGCATTTAAATGAGCTAGGTAGATTTATTATCGTTTGACTTTATCGTTAAAGTTTCTGGAACGCATTTTTAATAAACTTTGGTTTATAAAGAATTTTTTTGTTGATTTAAGAATCGAATGGAAAGTTTTAGTTTCAAGACACGAAAAACCACTTTTACTAAAAAACAAAAAACAACTTATTTCTGTACTAATTTTAAGACGAACATTTTTCTAGTCGGTTCTCGAAGCTCTTATCTTCTAAGACTGGAACACAATTGTCATTGTCGATGTAACAGGATTTGTGCAGATTTTCTCATCTCACACGATTAAGCCTAATTTAAGTTAAACATCAACGTGCTTGCTTATTAAAATTTATGATTTTCTCTATGTTCGAGAGTGTGTGTGTTTGTGAGTGTGTGTGTTTGTGTGGGTGGGTGTGGCTCGTTGTGATGGAGAAGTTTTACAACTTTTGCCAAATTGTAAAGTTGGGTACGCCCCTTAAGTAATAAAACATTGACGCCCCCCAAAAGTATGCAATGTGCATGTTACAGTAGTCAATTGTACTCAGTATCTGTATCAGTGTGTGCGTGGGTGTGCGTGTGTGCGTGTGTGCTTGTGTGTGTGGAGTCAAATGTCACAAAGGAGCATGTTGCTTAAGCAACGGTGGCAGCATAAAAAATTCAACAAAAGAAATGTGAAAATATGTCAGCGGGTTAAGCAGCAGGAAGAACAACGTGAAGGCAACAGCGAAGGAAAGGGAAGGGAACATGATGGAAGTAAGAAAGGGTATTTTGGGGCGTGATCCTGGCATTAAATTATGAACTTAACAATGCATGTGGTGCCTTATGCGTTCACTGAATGACAGCTTAAGGGGCGTGGCCACACACACACACACCGCCCACACTCTCAATGTGACGAAAATTAACGGAATAGTGTGAATAAAGCTTGAAATTAAGTTTCCAAATTCGCTTATACAAATCTCGGCAATTTCGCCAATTCTTACAAAGCGAAATTTGTGCAACAACTAAACTATTCTTTTTCATATTTGTATAATTTAACGATTGTTCATATTTCATAGTATTACGAATTTGAGGAGTTTACGATTTTGAGAACACATTCGCGTGCTGTAACACTGTTGCATGTTTTGTTCTTTGTCTGGGCTCGAACATAACTTTTACTTAAATGTTAAGTAGTTCCACACACACACACACATACACACGCATATACTACACAGACATACCCGGAGGGGGACAGCGAAGGGCTAATTTGATTTTATTAATGAAATCATTAGTAGAAATGACAAAACGTTGCCCCATAGGTAAGGCCGAGGTCAGGACACGGTTGGAACTCGGTCAGAAGTTGACCAGGCGCAATGGATTTAATGTAGCATGTGAGTGGTCGTTACGGTTATTCCCTTTGTATACCCTGTCAACTGGTAACTTGCTCAATCGGGTAGCTGAAACACCTTGTATTTGGTTATTAATTTGTGTATCATTGCAGTATTCAGAGAATGTCATAATAATTAAAAATTAAATATACTAAGTATCAATAACAAGTGTTTTTTTTCCTGCATTTTTGTATATTTTCAATTATAATAATTAAGAAAGAATGAAAATAATATGAAAGACAACTAAACAGAAATTGAAATAAAATGTTTGTTTGTCTTATAGACATTACTAGAACTTAAGTTTAGTTTTTAATATAATTAAAAATGGAAAAATAGTACCTAAAATAATAAATTTTAAAGAAAGTGTACAGTAGAGAAAAGCAGCGCAACCTCCGCTTTTTTCCTTCACAATATTACGTAAACGAAGAATTCTAACTCAGCTTTTGATATCACTTTACCATTTGGAAAGTTTCTTAATAAGTGAATAATGAACTCCGAATTCATCTTAATGGGTAGCTGACAGCAGAGAAAGGCCGCGGTTTCTCTGATATATATTTTTATTTGCCACCCACTTAAGTATACCAAGAAATTTAATTAAGCCTGTAAAATTAGTTGAGTATTCTGAACATTTCATTAGAATTGGATAATGAAAACATAAGTTATTCAAGCAGAGATGGAAAGGGTAAATACATGTAAATATACCCAATATTTACTAAAAGGTAATCTTCTAGTCAGGCATACCCAACTTATGTTCCTTCATGCATTTTTTTCTGGTTTTGCGTGTCCATTCATAGAGTTCTGTCGCAGCTGCGGGTGCGACTCTTCTGTTCCCCTCCCTCTCCCCCGCCCACTTTGCCCCTTTCCGCCCACTTTGGGGGCTGCAACGTAACGTATACCGGTGAAAGCGTAACGGTAAACATGTGGTGTTACGAAATAACGGTAACGGATGTGCCCATTCACACAAATTAAATATTTGCTTTCTCGCTATTGTATCTGAAGCATCATTGTCGCCATCTTTCGATCCGGATAAACTTTATGCATTTTGCAGCGAACATGTTAAATTAATTGAGGCGATTTTCGTGTTTCTTTTACAACATCAACAACAAACAAAATTGTTCAAACAACTGACGAAACATCTGTTACTTAAAATGCACCATTTAAATACACTGAAAAAAAGACCACCTTCTAAAATCAAGAACATTCATCTTTAATATTTTGTTCTTGAAATAAGAATATTTTAAGACCAAATTATTAAAACTAAGAATAATAATCTTCAAAATCCTTAGTTCTTAATATTAGAATACAATTCTCAATTTTAAATATTTTGTTCTTAATATAAGAACATTTTAAGACCAAATTACTGAAACTGAGAACATTATTCAAAAAAAATCTTAAGTTCTTTATATAAGAATAAAAATCTTAGATCTTAGATCTTTTTCTCTTAACAACAACACACTTTTTGAGACTTAGAAATCACAACTGGTTCTGGCGTCTCAAAGATGACATTAGGCATGGATCGCTGATCAAGTCAGTGTCATATTGACATTACTAGACCTTAAGTTAACTATAACTTACTTAATTTTTCTTAAAATGTTAAGATGATTAATTTTTATTTGAGATTTTGTGTCTTGGGTATTCAAAACTTTTTGGTCTATAAATAAGAACATATAATCTTAAAAAAAAATAAGTTTTTTTCTTATACTTAGATTTGAGGTCTTGAAAACATAAGAATTTATGATCTTAAAAATAAGAACTTGGTCTTAATTGACATGTTCTTAGAATCAAGATGTGTTTTCTTACTTCCTTTTTTTTATCAGTGTAGACATGTTTACTTCAAGTTTGAAAGCATTAAATTGTGGCAAACTTTGATAAACAATAAATTTATATTATTGATTAGTGTGAACTAATTTTTTGAGTATTTTTGCAAATTAACTTGTAAATATAATATTTTTTTATATTTTCGTATTTTTTGTTTTTCTTTAAAGACCATATATTTTGTTAAAAATATTATTGTGAGACGTAGCTTTTTTTCTCGCTTATGTAATCGAATTTTATTCAATTTCTTTTTCTATTTCATCTTAACTTCTTTTTTATATCGATAAATCCAAGGAAACTTATCCAGCCAATTCTTTAATGTTGATATATTTAAGTTTATAACATATATAATGTAAATACATCTAAAGACCCTTTCAAACTGATGAAAAGCATAATTCTAAACTAAAAACGATGACACAATTCTTAGCCAGTTTTGAAACTTTTTTCCCCAACAATTTGATTCGACAACACTAGTTTCATTTGCACTTGAACTAAATATTTTTAACTCCTGACTTTCTCTGAGCTGTGGTTAAAATAAACTTTCAACTGGCATGTGGTTGAGCACAGTCGGACCACTTTTGCTGGTTAATTTCATCATATGTGTAGTCTATTTAAGGTTGGAGCATTTGGCATTCATTTGAATGGAATTCCCAACAATAAACCATTTGCATTCGCCCACATCTAGCTATTTGAGTGGTTGTCTTGTGTTTCTGTGGTGCACGGACCACATTTTTTATTTACATACTTACATTTCCTTTTGCCGGCCATTGTCAGATGGACAGTTTGAAGAATCATCTCGCAAACACGTGCACTTAACGCTCTGTCCATTGAGATGCTAATGCATCTTCGCCCCACAAAGGTAAGGCCACATTTCTCAATTGCTTGGCTTACCAATTTTTCCACAGAGTCCTCTTTTTGCGTTACTCTATATGCTTTGTTCGATGGGTATACTTCTTTGATAAAATTGTGTCTATAAGTAACTTTCTTCCTTTAAATAGTTGAAGTATTAATTTCCTTGTATCATATTTGATTTATTTTTTTTAGTTATTATTTTCTAGGTATGTGGCAAGATTAAAACCATGGGCCGAGCCCTTTTTCTTAGCATATTAGTAAAATGCAAATAAAAACCAATATGCAAAGTTACTCTCTATATTATAACATATAAATCTTAGTTCGATTTTTTAAGATAAATTTTTTTAAAGAGTTATTTTCAAATTTAGCAATAATTTCCTTTTATGCATTTTACGTAAATATATCTCTCATATATTTAAAAATTTGCCACCCACAATGAATAATGGAGCGGCTGCTCCCAACTTAGGTAGATCCTAATATACGTAGGGTTGTTGTTGTTGATATTGTTGTAATGCTCCCGAATTCAGATTTCGTGCCCACCACTGATGTAAACTAATGATGACATCAGCTGTGTATAAATATAGTATTCATATCTGTACGGATATAATGGAGGTTAATGTGTTTTAAATTTTCTTTTCCTGTCAAGAACTTTACTGTACACAATATTATTTTAAATGTTCTCCACCAAATTATAAAACTTATAAATATAATTTATTTGAGTTCAGAACATCAAATATAAGTAAGTCAAGTTATGCACAAATATGTCTTGAATTCGAAGTTTGTCAATGTTGACGATCCTTGTTTGAGAAAATTCTGAAATATAGGGTATTACATAGCCGAGTGTTAGCTACGAGCTGTTGACATTTTATGACTAAATGGATTATAGAGCATGTTAATATAAATAGTAGCAGGTTTGCCAGTGACACTGGCTCAGATAGAGACTCAGCAGGAGGCTTGATATGTGTACACACACACCCACATTCACGCACACACTGACACACTGACACACTCACACACCCCAACACTCACACACATGGATAGGGAAGAGCATAGGTAAGCATATCTATAGAAACGTGCCTCAGATTGAAGCCAACGTAAGGAGAGCAAACAAATCAAACGTGGCAAGGATATGTGGCAAGGCGTTGGCGTGACGGCTAAATGTTTGACTTGGCTAGAAGCGGCAACGGCAACGGTAAACGATAAACGGGCCGAGCTCTTATCAGCGGCAGGGCAATTGAAGTCGAGCCACGCCCCCAAAAGTGCCTTCAACTCGAACTCATCGCTTCCGCTAAGACAATAACCGATGCTAATGTGTTATACGTGTCAATGTTGAATCCCGTTTGACTGATCTGTGTGTGTGTGTCCACATCACTGAGCCCGACTCACACACACACACGCAGTCTCATTCTCAGTATCCATCTCAGTCTCAGTCTAGTCGCTGCCACATGATAAAAGTGTCTCTGTCAATTTGTGACAAATGCCTTTGTCGCACAATGGCATTGATAAGACAACCAATCAATGAAGAGAGGAAAAGTCTCTTTACGTTATATCGATTGACAGCCGATAACATACGAATGTGAAACTAGTAGTTATCGATGGTCAGCAGCTACCCACATGCAATTCTTACAGCTATTATTCAAGATATTTCTTTTTGAAATTTTCAGAAAGGTTTTTTTATTTAAATTCATTTAAACTTACATCAAAGTCTTGTATCTGTGACACAATATCATTTAAAAACTACGTGCATTTAAAATGTTTTCACTGTCATTTATCAATTTTTGTTTATTCCAATAACAAAATTCCCCCAAAAGTAAATTTATCTCAGTCTTCTTTTGTAAAGCAAGAGGCAAACTTCTTTTCTGTGAAATCCGAACAAAATTAAATTATTAATATGAACATTTTAAATAAGAAATTAGCTCGATAAAATAAATAAATACATGACCCAAATAAACTCAAATAGATTCAAAAATAGGTTTTTCCAATAATTTTGATTAAAAGTAATTATAACAGCCGAATATTGTTGTTATTGGTAATTAATTGTATATAAAAAATATGTATATAATTTAGTTCCATCGAAAAATAAGCCTATATTTTTAGAAGCTATCGATGACATGAGCTATGAATAATTTCTATATTTTTTATGGAATTTTTACTAGCCGAATAACGGTCGGCAATCCGTCCAAATTAAAAGTGGCATGCAACATTGCCACATGACTTGAGGTTTCACACATTCGACGTTTTTGCACATTGGCTTTGCACTTTTTGCTTTTTTTCTAAATGTCTTTTCGCTGTTTTTTGTGCATTGAATGAGCTAAAGTTGAGCCTCAAAAAAGAGGCAAACACGTACACAAACACACTCACACACACACAGAGAGAGAGAGAGAGCAAGACACATGCACTCACAGTTATAGATACATTGGCAAATATATGTATATGTGTACTTGATGGTGGAAATTCCACAACGTGAGCTAACAACATTTATATATATATTTATGCTGACCGACAGCAGTGTTGCCAGAATTTCATATATTGCTAGAAATAGCTAAACATAAACTGTAAATTGCTGAAAAAACTGCAAATATATTTGAACAGTTGTTGATTAAAGATTAATAATGTAAAGGCTGTTTAAGCATTTGTAAATAAAACATTAAATGTATCATAACTTATTTTATTTTACAAAATTTTTGAAAATTGTCATATTTAGTTTATAGCCGAGAGGTTTTTAATCTTTTTTTTTTTTAGCTAAAAGCATTTCATACAATTTTCTAGCTGTTTCAATTATAATAATGCGAAAATGGCAACACTGCCCCACAGTTCATTTGGTGCGAGTGTGTTTGTGTGTGCGCGTGTGTGTGTTAACAGTGATGTGTGTGATGTTGTGCTTATAAGTAAGACATTTGCGTAAATTGTGAACATTTAAATTGAATCAAGTTCTGGCCAATCGCTTTCAGCGGCAACACTGAGAACTCTCTGTCTTTCCCTCTAGATTTTGTGGGAAGTTAACCCTTTCCTTGTTCCGGTTACAGAACTTAAGCGACAACTTTCGTTGGGTGTTGCAACAATAATTTAACTTGTCTGCATTATTCTTATGCCACTTTTCCAACTGGGATAAAACGAAGATGCGAAAAGTTTAAACAGTTTACTGTTTACAGTTTACAGCTGGCCCAAAGCGGTTGCTCTGTCGCCGTCGCTGTCACCATCGATGCGATTGCCGTTCACAAATTTATATTAAGGGGCGACCAATGCCGTGAGGCACTGTTTGGGTTTGGGTCTGGGTTCCTCAGCGCTGAGTAAAGTTTAACGCTTGGCAGCGCGGCATATCAAGCATACGCACTGTTGCATACGACCAGAACTCTGTCTGCTGCCGTTCGCTCACTTAATTTCTGGGTTGGCGTTGGCGTTGGGGATTGGGATTGGGACTGGGACTGGGATCGAGAGGTCTGAGTCTGAGTCTGGGCAACCCTTCATCCTCTGCTTGGGCTTGTCAAAAAATTAAACGAAGCAATAAATTATGCGTCTGCCAATGGGCGCCAGTCAGGCAGCAACAAAAATTATATATATGTCTATATATATGCTCATACACTCACATGCATATACTTACATTTATGTGTATAAAAAAATCATAATAAAAAAAAAATGGTGTGTGCGTTTAAGTATCCCATTATGCATGCAGATTTCCCTAATCTTTCGGGTTTCTCTGCGCTGCTACTCGCAGCAGTTTAGCGACTATAATAAGCCGGAAACTTCTCCATCCCCAAAAATAAAATAAAAAACCAGCTCCGTGTTCCGGTCCTTAGCTCAAATATTTGGAGCCATGGAAGCCCCAGGATACGACAGGGACAAGGTCAAAATGCCATGTTAAATGCATGACAACTTTGTTCTGATTTTCTCTTCATTTTTAAGGCTTTCATTTTTACTTCAATTTTGTCAAAATGATTTTTAACCTATATATGAGTCTTTAGAAATATTGCGGAAATTTCTGCTTGTCTGCTTTATTTATTTAAGAATTTATAAGATGAATATTTTGATTAAAAATGTGTAAATAGTTGCTTAATTTATAATTCTTAAATGATAAGCCATTTATTTTTGAATTTTTATTTTTATAAATGCTTTCAAATATTTAATACTCTTTTGAATTATTTCAACATATTTTCTGTTTAAATTTAAGCCGGGTCCTTATATATTGCTTATAGATTGATTAACAATTAGTTTTTTGTTAACAAATCTTTTTTCTTAAAAAGCCCTCAAAGCATTAGATAAGTTTGAAAAAGTTGCAACAACTAACTCAATTTTTATTGGGTATATTATAGTCTTATAATTATGAATGTCAAAGCCAGGCAAATACAAAACTTTTCCCAATGCATTAGTTGACAGGCTTGTCAATTATTTTCCAATTTCCGTTTTCTAAAACTTGGCTAATGGCGCAGAGATTATGATTATTTTTTGTTGTCCAAAATAGCGGAAAACTGGTAACAGTTTTGCCCAAAATGTCTGCAAATGTCAGGCAAAAATCTTTTGATGGATTTTCATAAAATTAATAAGGATCCGCGGGGGGGGGGGAGATAAAAACCCAATACATAAATATGCGTGGTCTGTGTCATTAGCTTGTGGATGGCCTTATGGGAATGCCAGAACACTGCCAGGAAGACGTCCTAAAAAGGGACCTGTTATGTGAATATTTCTGTGTGTGTTCGTTGGGTTAATGTCTTCATTTCGTCCCATTCGCCCATTCGGGTCAGGCTTCTGTCGGAGTGTTTTGAATGGATTTGCTCCATCCCTTCCCAGCTAACGGCCCTTAACTGAATTTGATGCGCATATTTATTGTATTTAATTATTTATGTAATTTTTCTGTCTTTTGTTTTTGTCTCTCGTTTTGGGACTCAATTTAATATATATTTTTTTTTGTGAATTAAGTTAATTAATGCGTCGCATAAGCTGCCGCTTAGGCATTAGCTAACATCCTCGTCCTTGTTGTCCTTCATCAAGTCAATCACAACAGCAACAGCAACAACAACAATAACAACATTTTAAATGCTCCTTTGGCTGGATTTTGTTTTTGTCGTATTTTTAATTAATTTTGCATGGGATTTCTACGGCTTATGAACTTTAAATACTTGCCGCTGTTTATCCCCAAAAAACAAAGAAGAACAAAAACAGCAGCAGCAAGAACATAAAACATATATTTCCAATGCAGGTAGATATACTAAACATACATACATAGATACATATAGTATATAAAACCAACAAAAAGCGACCTAAATTAAGTGACACGCCTACATGAATAGTTTGTGTGTGTGTGTGTGTGT
The DNA here is from genome assembly GCA_037043495.1 of Drosophila recens. NCBI lineage: Eukaryota > Metazoa > Arthropoda > Insecta > Diptera > Drosophilidae > Drosophila > Drosophila recens. The sequence goes on from JBAMBJ010002130.1 coordinate 56,822, forward strand.
GTGTGTGTGTGAGTTTTTGTATGCTTTACTGTCTGTTGTTAATGTTGTTTCTGTTTGTATCTGACATGTATGTGCCACAAAACAACTCCATTGACAGCGCACGTAACTCATACGCCGCGTTGTACGCACGCCCATCTGATAATAGAAATGAAGTAGAACTTCCTTTAGGCATTCAGCTTATCCCAGTCCTTTTAAAGGCTTATATCTCAGCATTGTTTATGGCTTGAAAATGCTGCGAAACTGATTCAAAAAATATTTGAATATAACATATCCCATAAAAAAAACCTCTTTACGAGGTAAAAGTCTAGTGACGAAAACATTTTCACGCCCCAAAATTTCTGATATCCAATTTTGTGACGAATAATATTAAGTTTTACACATAAATTATTTTAAACCAAATTTTTGCACTCGGCACATTGCGTTAAAATGTCTCAATTCTTCAGACCAAATAAAACTCTCTGTTTTGCGCAGTGCCGAATGCAAAAATTTGGTTTAAAATAATTTATGTGTAAAACTTAATATTATTCGTCACAAAATTGGATATCAGAAATTTTGGGGCGTGAAAATGTTTTCGTTACTAGACTTTTACCTCGTAAAGAGGTTTTTTTTATGGGATATCAGAAATTTTTGAATAAGACATCAGAAATTTTAAAATTGCAATATTTGATGTGATTTTATGTGTAGATTTTTCTTAATTTGTCAAAATGTGGGAAAAAATACCTTATTTAACCTGTAACTGTAACTTTTAAGGTATGCCTAAGAGCTCTTCGAAATACCTTTTCAACGATATATAGATCGCATCTGTAGCTTCTATCATTTGGATGCTATGGGGGCTTTAATTTTAGCGGTTTTTAGCGATTTCCCGCTAAACTAGCGATTTTTCGAAAAAGTCGTAGAACAAACGATTCTATATTTTTGATTATAAAATGATTTATCTGCCGCAAAAAGAATTCACCACTTGCAAGCAGTTTACTTCCGCATTACGCTGCAAGCAGTGTACATACTGCATATGTACATGCAGTAGTGTAAAGGTAAAAGGTATATTCAGTTAATAGGTAATATCTTGTCCAAACGAATTTTGACAGATACATGTTATATGTCAAAAAACGCGGAATCAAATTGCCTATAACATATAACATATTTAAAAGCGATTTCATGTGTAGATTTTTCTAAAATCGCCAAAATGTGGAAAAAAATACCTTATTTCACCTGTAGCTGTTTACCTTTTTACTTAAAAAAAAACGTTGAAGGTATGCCTAAAAGCCCTTCGAAATACCTTTTCACCGATATATAGATCGCATCTGTAGCTTCTATAGTTTGGATGCTATGGGGGTTTCAATTTTAGCGGCTTTTAGCGATTTCCCGCTAAACTAGCGATTTTTCGAAAAAGTCGTAGAACAAACGTTTTTAGATTTTTGAGCGGGAACAAGTCCTCATTCAAACTTTTAAGCTAAAACAACGATTTGATCTATACAAACAAACAGACAAACAAACAAACAGACTGACTTTTCATCTCGTTTTGAGAAGGGCACCAAAAATTTCAAAATAATTTATCTTTTGAACCAGTAGTCGGATTTTGATGATTGAGGTGTCATTCGACGCGTATTTTTATGAGAAATATTAAAAAATTAAAAATGTTGACCAAAAGGCTCCAACGGCCCCACTAGCTCCAATCATTTAAATTTTGCCCCTTCCACTTACACCTGTTTATCTCACGAACCAGGTGAGTTTTCAAAAGTCTTAGTATGCACATTTGTAAGTTAAGTTGATACCTTTCGATCGGTATATAGCTCGACCTGATCGGACAGTCATAGCAAATTTTCCATTCTTCCTGTGTATATATGCTAGTCGCCTTCGCACCCTTCGTGCTGCTTTCGTCACTAGCGCGGACTGCCGTCCGCAGTGATTATAATATTTTAATTTAATATATAATACTTTTATATAATTTTTAAAAAGATTTGAAGTTGACACTCCAATTCAAAGTTTTAAAATGGATATTAGTTTGAAATTAACATAGAATATCTTATAAAACTCTGTAAAATATATACAAATATTCCCGAATAGTCGATTTAGTCATGTCTGTTTGTCTGTATAAATACGTCAATCTCAGCCAAACACTTTTATTTTTGTAATACCTTTAAATTATTTTACATCATTTTATGGAGTCTATTTAGCTTGAATTTGGTTAGTTCATTTCTAGTCATACAATAGCTGCCAATTGAACAAACAACATTCGATGACATATAATTGTCTTGTCGTTAGTTAATTGTAGCTGGAGGCAAATTCGGCGAAGGCCTGAAACTTTCATGTCGCTGTTCAAGTCGTTTTCCCGCATCCTAAAAAGGAAAGGAAAGGCAACTTCCCTGTTTCTACTTGTTGACATGCCACGCCCACACACAGCTGACATAGGCATCGTAGTAAACACATATTAAAATGCTGGCAAAACACAAAAGAAAGTGTGAGAAATATGTAAAGTGCCCGAGTGGAAAGGAGGAAGAAGTGAAGGGAAGATCTGTGGCGTGGCATTCCAGATTCCGAATACAGTAATGTAAACAAATCTCAATAAATAACAAATATCGTCCATTGTTTAATGCCATTCGGTTGGCATTTTCTGGGCGTGGCTAGGAAATTTCAATTTTATTGACAGCGAAAGTTTTCCAACGACTTGAAACATTTTTTGCATAAATTTCAAATCACAGCTAACTTGCCACAAACACATTAGGGGCTGAGTATGAGTATCAGTGTGTATGTGTGAGTGTGTGGGTGTGTCGCTTAATTCAATACGCATAAACAATAATTTATGAATTTTTATTGAAGTTCTCGAGGCTGGCACGTGTTGTCGCATCAGAGTAAATATCTTAGGCAGGACTCATGTATAAATATGATTATGTACACATAAAACACTCAACGTTTGCCATCATAAATTACAAAGTACGAGTACATACTGCAGCTGACAGTAGCGAGGAAGGACAGACAGACGACATACAGACAGACAGATACATAGACACAGAAACATATACAAAGAAAAAGAAAAAGATAAAGTGGGAGGAAGAGAAGCGAAGTCAACGTGGAGACACCAACGTTACGTGGGCATCTCCTCCCGTCACCAGGCACCATTCACCAGGCACTTGGCCCGACCTTTGATATAATATTAATCTTATATGCGTCGGCGTTCGGTGCTCGGTGTTCGCCTTAGACCTTGGCCTAGGCACCGTCTTACCAATAAGACACATTTTGCTGACGCCCACAGGCAAGAGTTTCCCTCACTAATATTACAGCCCCCACACAAAAACAAAAAACTCCACTGTTATTGACGGCGCGTTGTGCTCTGAGTGATACGCTTGACCTGGTCAAATTAACTATATTCGATGCAGTTAAATATCAAATAGTACAATTATCTTTACCGTGAGGAGACTCTTATTGAATGATTCCATTATGTCGGGGCTTTTATTCTCCCAAGGGCATTCGGACAAGTAGTTTACTCCACTTCAAAAACTGGGAGTCCAACTAAACATCTTCTTTCATTTGTGTTTTACATAAACATTGATATGGGACTTTAAAAAATCCGATGTACTCGTAATAAAACAAACTGATGTACGTGTTTTAGCAACATCAGAAAGTACAACCCCCGAAGTGGCAATTTATGTTTAGTCAGTCACAAGATCAACTTCAAATCAAAATGAAAAACTGACTGTCAATCATTTCATTGATTTTCATTTTGGAAAGTTTGCCTTTAAGGTGCAAAACGTTGACTTTAAGCTATTTTCTATACATTTTAGTACGATTTATCTAAACTATTGATAACATTTAATACCCTGGAGTGCTTAAAATAATTATTACATAGTATTAATAATTATAAATTCCCATTTTTATTACGATGGGACACTGTACATTTTCAAATTTTGTTCGAAAATATGATGTTGAGAATATTTGATCTACTTTAATATTTTGTCTGCTATTCATACTTGTATTTATCTTAACTTTTTCCAATTTTCTATTTAAATCAATATTAAAAAATAAATTAGTTTTTGAAGCTTAATTTGAAATTAACAAAATGCTGTGGTCGTAAATATCTATCCTGAGACTACATTGCAATTATGAACAATACCTCCGATCGGTTGTGATATAAATGATCTAGTTGATTAAAAGGTTGATTAACAAGTTGATCGACTAATTCTAGTTGAAATATTTTAATCAGTTGATCAGAAAATTCAGACTTTATCTTTAATATTTAATTAGTCATTTTTTGCGTTATTCATCATCGAACATTATTCACCTTGATCACTAGCTAGTCTCGAAAATACGGGAAAGAATTTCTATACATTTGAGGTGAAAATAAGACCTTTACGCATTGAAATCGATGTACAATCCAATTAAATACACATGCGCATCATCAATTAAATTATACACTGTAAAATCCGAGGCACATTCGTCAACGAGTGTACTGGTAATAAGCTCAATTTAATTCCCATGTGAATAATCATTTGAATACGCATTACGAATGTGTACAATGTACACTGTATGTATGTTATTTACATATCGAAATATCGAAGAATAATTCATGACTCATAAAACCGCAAGAATCGTTCCAATTGCTTTTGGAACTCATTAAAATGCTGACTAAGTAACTCATATGATGAAACGAAAGGACGAAGATTCTCAGCCAGATACTAGAAGTTTACAACTTTGACGGCGGTGGGGTCAATTTAATCAAAGCCACAGCAGCTGCCATAAAATTAGAAAGCATGCGAGGTCGGTCAACCGATGACAATAAGTTCAGGACCATGATCAGGAATGGGGACCAGGGTCAGGCAGAATGCACGTAAATCCTTCAGCTTTGCTGGCGTCGCTCAGTTGATTAATTCCCAATTTTATTTGGCATTTTTATGAGCAACTGCAGCCGTAAGCGACTCTCGGTTCACGGTTCACAGTTCACGGGCTCGAACTCGCACACGTTCTCGTATGTCAGGTCGAAGACATCGCTGGCAACTTTCGTCATTGCGAGTATGTTTTAAGCTTTCGAGTGACTTGGCCAGAAAGAACTGGGCATTTAAGGCTAGCAAAGAGAAGTAAGGTCGCTCAAATCAAGCAGGCACAACTTCGAGATACCGAGCAAAAATGCCGAAATCTACAGTGATGGCAAAAATAATAAAAATGACACATTTTTTTGATATATTAATTTTGATATTCTTCCGAGAAAATTTTTTTTTTTTATTAATATTTGAATTAAGTGCTCTCTTTTTTTAATGTTGTGTAAAATTGAGGGCTGTTGATATTTTTAAAGATGAAAATATTGTTATTATTTCGATATGAATATACACTACTGGCCAAATTAATTCGTCATTTACATGCAACAAATGCAATTTTTTAAAAATTTATAAAAAATGTAAGCGAAAATATTTTTGAAAATGTATTTGTTATTGCAGTCACTCCTAAAATTGTTTGAAGAATGTTTTTGCATTTCAACATTTTTTTTGATAAATCAAGGAAAAAAGTTTTGAAAGTTGACTTTTTTTTAAATTCGATTATTTCAATGGGAATTTAATGGAATTTAGGTGACCTTTCCAAATAATTTTTTAAATATGAAGAATTGACTTCCAATATAGTAAAAGAAAGAGTGTACTTATTAATTTGGCCATTAGTGTATATATTATTTTTCTTGATATTTTTGACAACAAATTTTGATAATATTAATATCCGATCTTTTGTTTCCACCTCAAATTAGTTATATTTTCCCTAATGTCTACACTATTAAATAGCGAAGTTTGCTCTTAAAAGTATTTTCTCAGAATAGATTTTTGTCTTAACATTTCGGAAAAAACAGACTTGCCGCAACATTTTGCAATGCAAAAATGTATCGATTAATGAATATTTTGTCTTTTGTAAAATTGTAAAACCGAATTGACCATTTGCCGATTGTATTTGTCGGTTGTGAAATTGCCTTCTTATACTATACATTATCTCTTATTTTTATTTAAAATATTAAACGTTAATTCCTTATAATACTTATAATGGCTAAAAAAAGCAAGAGTATTAGCTAGCCGGTCAACCTTTTACCTGTTCCAAACATGATCACAAAATCATTACGCCCTTTTGAGTCCATTTGTAATAGGCTTTTTTTTATAAAAACAAACAAAAACTCACATGGCTCTGGAAATCAAAGGCGAAACCGAAACCAAACTGAGCCGAACCGAGAACTGATGCGTCAAAGCGTCAAACGTGCCCGAAATTGAGGAAAAGTGGAGGAAAAAGCGATACTTTATTTTACCATTAATCGTAAAAATTGCTCATTTTATTGCTTTCAAAGTGTGTGTGTTTTTTTTTTGTTTGGGTGCCTCGCTGACATCGCTGAGAAAGTTTGCATGTGCCGCCTGTGTGGATAGATTCCTAGACGGAGCGTGAAGAGAACCGATGCGTGAAGCAGTCACAACATAAGGCAACAAAAGAGCGCAAGGAAACCAAGCCAAACCAAACCAAACCAGACAACGACAGTGACAGCGACAGACAGACGGACAGACAGAGACATCCTGTGCCTGGCATATCAAGCAAACCAGGTGGCCTCCATCAGTCCCTCAAATGTCTATGTTAAATGCTATGCATAAATCAGCGTATTGTCTCGAATACTCGTATGCATCCTCACCGACATACATACATAACGTATTTGTTTGAGTATGTGCTTGATTTATATCTACAAAGTTTAAGGGTATAATACTCCAGTGTTATTTGATTTCTTTGATATACAATGTGATATAAATGCTCGATAATGAGCGTATAATTAGTATTATGATTTCAACTAATAGGACAATCTCATTTTCTTAACAAATTGAAGATCATTTATAAAATGTGGGGAATTCATTTACGGAATATCATATGGTGTCTATAAAATGTATTATTTATTTGATAAAAATATATAATACAAAATGGATTATTACATTATTTGCATACAATTTATAGATGAATTCGTAAATTTAATTGCCTTTAAGCTTAATGGACTTTATACACAGTTTACAGTTCAGTAATACTATCTGTGAATGACAATAAGACAATAATAAGTTTGTAAGGTTAACATTTTAAAGCTTTTGCTGATTAAGCTGTTTAAAAGTTGACTATTTGGACAGCAAAATTATTTTTTATTTAATAATTAAATTAACTTATAGTGCATTCAATGAATATGGCTGTAACTTCAAACATATTGTCTATAAAATCACATCAAAACTTTATTAATCTGGTATATGGAGTCTAAAGTCTTAAATTATTTTTAATAATTTCCAATATTTTATGAATTATGTAATTCAGTTCCTTATTTAACCTATCTATACCCTTTTCAGCCCATGTTGAAATGATTAAAGTTTGAAACACGTTGGTATTAAATTCTATTCTTTTCTCGTGCTATTTATAGCTGCAGTTATTAAAAGATTTGACTAATGCTGAAAGCTTTATTTAAATTTGACGAGATTTCAGTGTTTTTGATAGAAATGCAACTGAACGAAAATAAAATGTTTGGCATTTTTAAATAAGCAAGCGTTCTCTATTTGCGTCTCAATCAATATTCAAGGCTTATCTTAAACGAGATTTATAGAAGAAGAATTCTGCTCATTTGCTATTTATATTTTAATCAATATTTAGGACCTTGCCTTTTACTGATTGAGCTGCAAATTGGCCAGCGAAATGTATTTTGTTTGTGTTATTTGCATCAATTAGAAACTCTTGTCTCAATTCAACTATGGAGTCTACTTGAACACCTCGACTAGATACATAGACATCGAGATATTCTTGTATAGGGAGTAAGTATAGCAATATTTACACATTAAAACAAACAGCTGCAACATTTTTGAATATTCTCTATTTTTTCTTTGTTTGTTTTCTTGTTTTTTTGTTTTTTGTTTTGCTTTATTGAAGAGGCACATAAAGAAAATAGCCCCAATAAATAGGAAGAACGAGAAAAGGCGAATGAACCTAAACAAATTTCATGGCGGGGCCTTCCACGGAACTGGGATTCCAACTCCCCAGCTGAAGTTCAACCTTCGTTGATTCTCCCTCTCCTCATCCTCATCTCCCTCCTCCTCGTCCGTATGGGTGTTTTTCTCAGCCACAGTTATTACTCATTTACAGACATTTGGCCCACGTTTACTTTATGCTAGAAGTAGCAGGGACGAGAATTCGGATGGAGATGGGGACGGGGGCACCTTTTGTTATTTGCATTGGACTACAAAATGAGCAGCAGGCAGCAAAGAAAAAGTTTCAAATCTTTGAATGAATTTAATATTCACAAAGTATGAAAAATACTCGGAGGCAAACTTTGCTAACCGGCGAGGGTTTTTTTGGGCAAACCATCCCAGCTCCCATTTCCATTCATTATCATCATCATCATCATCATTGTCAGTCTCATCATCAGCACTGGTATTATCTCAGTCAGCCCTCAACATCAACTTCATGTCGTCGTATATGATTTCCGGATTATGTTTATTAATATGCTTGTATAATAACTTTTGCCCCTTTTTATCCTCCCTGTTCCCACTCCTCACATTCTCCTTTCGCCTGCTTGCCAGGTGGCAAACATATCGACACCCTGAAAGTTAAAATTTTTTCACATTTTAATTGCTTCTCCTGCAGGAAGAGAGAAAGAAAACACACAGAAAAAGAAACAGGGTTACTCCAAAAAAAGATTTTCAAATGAATTTAAATTTGCTTTTTTGCTTATTGGATTAAAAATTAATTGCACTTTCATTCTGTCAGTTCATTAATACTCGTATGTGAATTGCTCGCTTAAAATTTTAGCTTGTGTTATAAATACTAATATTATTATTCGCATTCAAATTCCATTCTTAAAAAGAGGTTCGGTTCAAAAAAGTATACATATAAATATTATTATAAAGTTTTCAAGCTATTCTAACATCGCACTAATATTTAAGACTTCGAATAAATATTATAATATTTTAAGTCATGTTAAAATATTTATTTTAGTTTGATGGCTTACAGCATTTTAAATCTTTTTTATATTTAGTTGATTAAAACAAATTAAGGATAAATTAAAATATTACTAATATTTTATTGCATAAAAATCAAGGTTCAAACCGAACTTATCATTGGAATCAGCACTAGCATTAGAAATACTATTAGAAATATTATGTATAATTAAAAAATAAATACTTATTATTAGAATTTTTTCAATAAATACAATTTTTTGTTTGGAAAATAATACCCTTATTTTTCTACTAAGTTGATGTAAAATTCATATACTCTTGGAGCGGAAAGAGGGCTTAAGTCTGAAAGGAACTTGTCAAAGAGCATATAAACCTTCATTGTCCTGAAAGACGTTTTGACCAAAGGATAGTGGCCATTTTACATGGCGTCCCAATTGCCAGCCAGCACTTTACTTGGCTGAAAGCCACAGCTTGATCTTCGCAAAGTGAATTCAAATGACGAGAGAAGAGCTCAGGTTGAAAAGCCATTTGCAAAAAGGTTTTTCAAAATCGTTGACATCACGTCTGACTCGTGTACGACAACGAAAGGAGTCAAAAGGAAATTCGCGTGACACAGCACACGGATCTGAGCCAAAGTGCAATCCAAATGGCCGAGTGAGTGTTGGGTTGGCTTTAATGTGGCCAAAAGCACATTAACAAGCGTTTAATAAAGCTTAGCCTTTGAACCGTTCCATGGATTCTGACACCGACTGAGCAGAGGGTGGACAGGGCATTAAAAGAACATTAAAGCATATCAGGATGCCGAACGCATCCGTTCGTTCTTATTGCTGTATATTAAGCGAATTGTGAAATGGCTAAATTCAATGAAATATTTATTAACCTTTAATCAAGGCAGACAGACAGACAGACAGAAGGACAGGGCAACATCGCTCAAAGCATATTTTATTACACATTTCACCGGACAACGTTGCGTATGTGTGATGTGATGCGATGTGATGTGATACATGCTATGCTTGATTTATTTCAACTTGTGCTCAGGCTTCCAATAATCAGAATTATTCGATATCAGGTCAGTGCCTGAATGCTAATTGCCAAGCCAGACTGCATGGCATAAGATTGGATTCTATGGAATTAAATAAAATAGAATAATACAAACAATATGTATGGACACAAGTCAACATATGTACATATATACATACTTATAGTAATGCGAATGAATGCGTGAATAAGAATGCGAGACAGAGAAGACAGGAAACGACAATTTGTCGAAGAAGAAGATTTTTGCAAACCTTTTGTTGTTTCCATTGAGATTTTATGGCTTTGCATATTTGAGCGAAGCTTTTATTAGATTTGTCCAGTCTGTTTCAGTCAGTTATAATCTGATTTCATACGCAATTTATATGTCATTTTTTGTATTCGTAGTCTGACAAATTCCCTAGTTTGTTGAGTAAACAATAAAGATGATATATGTACGATAAGAGTTACAGCAATTGTTCATCGCTATGTCTTTTCATTTCGGATTTAAAAACCAATTTACAGAGCTGCCACTTGTTGCGCAGTTTCCATTTGAAGTGTTTATCGTTGACGTCTTATAAGCCCCATTCTTCTTAACAATTCGGGGAGTGGCTTCGGTCAAGTGTTGGCTCTAGATATTTAACTGTCTAGCACTTTTGGCATCAACACTTTGTTTGAGCGTGACAATGGCCAGTCAAGGCAACTTGCCAAGTTTCAATGTCAGGGTTGTGTGACTGAACTTCTCATGCTCTCATGTTCTCCAATTTGTTTCTTCCATTACATTAATTTGCTTTCTTTTCTAAAGGGGGGCAATGCCCGAGGCTCGTATATCCATCAGACTGCTCAAATATAATATTGCGTGAAAGGAATTTAAGTCAGTAGATATATAAGCACCTATTTATGAAAATTCAAAAATACATATGTAATACATATGTATGTATCATAGATTTTATTTGAAATATGATATTGAACTTGAATTGATTAAATACAATTTTTGAAAGGAATTTAAGTCAGTCTATGTTTATGCATTGTTAATATATAAGCATCTCTTTATAAAAATTCAAAAAAATATATCATGGATTTTATTTGACATACTTTTATGGTATTGAACTTGAATTGAATAAATCAAATTTTATATTTAATACTTATATTGTTTAATTTTTTTAGCTAGTTGAAAATTTAAAAATTTTGACAAGAATAATTTTAAATTTTGAGCATATGTTTATCATTTGATTAGTTTTATGAATGCAGCGTTAATGTTGCTCATAGATCTTGTTGTTTATAGATCTTTTCAGCTTTTCTACAAAGAGAAATATTCGGGATATTAATACAAAAATGATGTCAAAAGTTGGGTGATTTCGGATTATCTTAAACAGAGTACGATCAAATATTATGATCATAATAGTTCTTTTAAGAATCTTTTATGCCAATAAGGCTTATTTGCCAATTACAATTTTCCTTAATTTTACAGATAAATATGTATATTCAGAATGCATAGAAGAAATAAAAAAAAAAACAGAAATTTTTAACTTGACTTGTAGATTTTTATTTACTGTTTAGATGTGATTAGTAATTATTATTATATTTAAAAAATAATAATATAGACAAAGCTGTATATACTTAGTTCGATTACAGACCTGATATATCTGTTTGTAATTGTCAGTTTCTTTTTTTTTATTGTGATATAGCTATCATTATAAATCGGCTCTAACCGCTTGGTAATTGCTTATCCCCAAATCCGCTTAGCCAAATTATTAACATAATTTGACACTGGCCAGATAGCTGAGAAATAAAAGAGGAAATGACATACAAAAAAAAAAAGAAACAGATTTCTAAAAGTGTTGAAAATTTGCAAAGGCATTCAAGGAATTAATCTAATCGTTTGCTTATTGACTGCACGACAGTCGACTATATTGACTATCCCCCCAGCCCCTCTTTCAGTCTGTCTGTCTGTCTGTCTGCCTGATTTAGTGTTTTCTTATGAGACCAAAGCGGCTTTCTCTCTGTGTGTGTGTGTGTGTGTGCTTTAGCAGTTCATTTTGCGCTGCTCTTTGAATTTCTTCGTGTTTGCCTAAGTAGCTTTTACTTGGGCATCGGGTCGAACTTGGCCAAAATGAAAATGCGAGGAGTCCTTTCCCTTTGCCATTGCCTGTGCTCCATTCACAGTTTTCACAGTTGTTGTTTCCTAATGCTAGACTAATGTGCTTGTATTTACTTAAACGCACAATCCACTCAACTGAGGGAAGAGGCAGCATTGTCCTGCTGCCACATTAGCGCCGCACTTCACTTTTGTTGTGCCCATCGACACTGATGAGCAGCAAATTGAATTTTATTGACTTGATTCGCGGCCCACAGACGCATTTCATTTTTATTTGCCTGACATTTCTGACCATTTGCGAGCATCCTGGCCAGCTTTCGCCAAGGCTCTTGTATACACAATAAATTGATTTCAGATTATCATTGCATAATAAAATGACTAAATCCGCGCTGCGTCCTTCGGCCGAGCCAAGACCAAGGCTGGCCAGGACAGCAGGCGGCCCTCAACACTCAACAACAGAAGTTTTAATGAAGCGTATTAAAATTTAATTAAATAACAATTTGCTCAAATGTAAATAAACACGGCGATGCTTATGTAAAGTGAGAGAAACAGCCACACACACATACCAACACACACACCCACACACACACACACACACACATACAATGGAATACCCTGAAAAAGGGAGGGAGTTGGAAATCGGCTAAAAGGAGGCGTCTCCTGAACTGTCATGCCAACGCCCCGTGCGGCGAACTTTGGTCATTAAATTAAGTGCACAAGACGAAGATGTGACGAGCGAGAAGAGCCAAAAGCCGACGATACTAACGACAACCACGTCGATGATGCTGACAACAAACGCTCATGAAACGCTGAAATTGTTGACTGTTGCTGTGGTCGTGGTATGCTACAAGTAGCAAGTAGCAAGTGGCAAAAAGAAAGTGGCAAGTGGCAAGAAAGCAAGAAAAAAAACAGGTAGCCAGCATAGGCCAAAGGAACATCATAATCGAGGGCTGTCCAGCACAGCTTGAGATCATTTCAGTCCATCTGATCGAGTTTTCTATTCATCAAAGGAATTGAAGATCGTTTATCCCTAAACACAACAATCATCGATCACCAAATATAAAAAATATTGTCACAGTGATTGTCTAGCTGAACTTGAGATCATTTCAGACAATAGCTTTTTACTTGTAAAAGAAACTCAAGTAATTCTTATCCAAATTGAAATGCCAAAATCCATTTTACCTGAACATAAGAATCATCGATCACCAATGTAAAAAATTGTGATAGTCGCTTCTAAACACATTTGCTGAATTTATTTATATTTTTGGGCATCAAAATTATCACTTTTTTTTAATTTTAATTTACAAAACAGTTTGACCTGAAATGCCTTATGAAATTAAAGCAAAAAGAGGAAAATACCAGATGCAAATTAATTAATAGTAAGTTGAAAGACAATTATAAATAATTTATCTTAAGAGTACAAGATTTTTGTTATTTGTGTTGAATATAAAGTTAATTATTGAATTGTAAGTAAATCAATAAAAATTACATATTATCATAATTTTGCATTATTTTACTATAAATAAATTAAAATGATATACTTATTTCCTTGAAAGGTAGGAAAAAAAGTTGTAGTTGTTGTTTAACTTCATTTAAATAAAAAGTTATGTGCATTTTGCCCTTCTAAGTTGTTTGTTTAATTTAAATCGCTGCTCTCTTTAAAATATTACATACCACGTGTTTGCTTTATCGTTGAACAATTTCGGATATGTTATGAACTGGCCCTCGCAGCTGTTGTGACTTAAATGTTTGTCTTTGCCGTTGGCAGTTAATGTGATTTTTAATTTTCTATTTAATTCAGTGCTGTACACACCACGTACATACAAGAAATATATGTACTATGTACATCAGCACGCGTTTCAGGGGAAAGAGCGTGTGTTTTCATTTTTCTTTTTTTTTCGGTTTTTTGGGTGTGTGTCTCAAAAAGGGTCTGGCCTGGGGCTTGTGTTGGCTTTTAAGAGCGCATCGCTCATACGCCGTGTGGCCCGCGTGGCAGGTAAAGTCTTAATTGAATTCGCCATTTGAAGGTTGGCCGGGCAACGCGACTGAGGACTCAGAACTCAGAGCTCGCGACAAGCTGAAGCTTTTGCCATTTATATATATTACACATACGTCACGTATCTTTTTGTACAAAATTGAATTAATTTTTATTAAGTTTTGTTGCCAAGATTTGCTTGTTTGAAACGTACATTAAAAATAAAAAAGAGAATAAAATGAGTTGAGATATTAACACGAAATTAATTCACTGTCAGCAAAACAAGTTGACTTTCATTTTAATGACGTCTTTAAAAAGGTTCCAAGTCCTTCGCAATTTGTTGTCGAAACTGTCCACTCAGCCATAAATAAGATTTGTTGTTCCAAATGGGCCAAGAACTTGACGCATCGTCAATGTCTGAACATTTCAAAAGGTAGATCGTGTCCAACAGAGACACCTAAGTGACTGAAGTCTGAAATTTATAGCTTTACTTATCGGTCATCTTTAAGTCATGGTAGTATCTTTGTGGACTTCATATTTGCATTATGGAACTGTCACAGCGATTTTTCATTCATTTTATGACTCTGGGCAATAAAAATGCTCTCATTCATTTTCATCTTTATTTGCTTTGGGGAACATCGCGTGTTCTAAGCCAATTCATCACGTGCCACAGAGCTTTTGTAGGCGCAAACTGCGTGCTCCACTTTTACTGTGATTTTCCTCTTGGAAGTCAACTAAACTTAATTCATGTATTCTTCTGTATATGCAAATATATCCAAAATCTCATTAGTCGCCTGTCACATGCTTAACCAAGCTCAATGCTTGGTTTGATTAATAGTTTTGTACTGATTTCAGCATATCAAACTGAAAGAGTTATGCTGGTTTTGTTTTTTGACACAAACTTTAGATTTAGTTTTGCTTTATCTTTTACTTTCACTATCAGAAGTTCGAAACAGAACTACCTCGCTCTAAAATAACATCCAAGATTATTCTATAGATATACAATCTTAAAAGACTAATGAATTTTAGCAAAATTCCTGTAGTTAAATAATAAAAACTGATTCATAATTTGGCCCTGAAATTACAAATTTTAAAAAACATTTAGTATTTACTTTTATTCACACTGAAACACTGAGCAGTTTCGGACACAGAATACTTGTTAGTACCTAATAGACACTTACACACACTCACAGAAAGTCACATACCCTCGAGTGTATATTTGTTTTTGAAAATTGCACGAATACACAGTGAAGGTCATTTGTGTCATGTCATGGGAAACAACAATATTGTGGCAGCGACGAGTATTTCAAATATTTGCAAATCAATTAAATGTGATAATTTAGCAATTATAAACGATAACTTTAATAATGATCGACTAGAAGATATGATTTACTTAATTTGGTTAAAAATTTATAATTAGACCTTTGTTTTTATATTCATAATAAATAAATAAAAGGGTATCTTAAATTAACACATTTATACAGGGTATTTAGGTCACCAATCATTGTACCCAATTCAAAAGTCATGCTAAATAAAATGTTCAGCTTCATAACTTAATTAAATTATGTTAGTTAGTCGATGTTGTTGACTTTGTTGTTGTTTGTTGTGGACCAACTTAGAAACAAGTTAACATATTTTTTTTGTTGCTCTCTTGTTTTTAAGCAATCTTATGCCAAGTTAATTTTTCAATTTACACGCAAAGTGCCAACGAAGCTTGGTTGAGGGTCACGAGGGACTACAACATACGATTTGAAGTTCTATGGCAATGGCAAAGTAAAGCTGCAAGCAAAAACTTCAACAGATTGTGGCAAAAGCTGCAAAATTGCGCCAAAGCAACAAGAAAGACAACTTGGCGCAAGAATGCTCGACGTAAAGTTACCCTTTGTTTCAATTGTGAAATAGTTATAGTTAATAACTTTTGTACTCGTTGTCAGATTGTTATGAAATTCTTAATAGATAAAGATCAAAAACTTATTATTCATAAATACATAATTATTCAGAAAAGGTGAACAGAATTTTATTTCCTATATATTTTAGGTAAGCGTAACTTGAACTCTTTTAAACCTTAAACTCCGTACTAAATATCATGGGCAGGCAAATGTTTCGTCGACGAAAAAGAAGACGACATGCTGGCGCCAATTTGTAGGGAAATAACGGCAAGAGCTTGGTGAGCCAAGTAAGGCACAAAGTGCTCACGTTTTTGTAGGGTATTAAATGTGGGAAACAGAATCATGTTAACAACAACAACAACAACAATGAGTTGCCAATTAAGCGAGCTTTTGCATAATTTGTTAACCAAAAGCCGCAGACGCAACAGCAACAGAAGCCGTGGCAGCCACAGAGCGTTGAAGATTTTGAAGCCGGCGAAAAAAAAATAAAAAAAAAAATTAACCTACGAAATAAAAATGCAAATTTATTTTAATTTTGCAGCAACGCGAGGTGCAGAATTCGTACGTGAGGACTTCCGTGCAGGCGTCATTTGCATTTATTTGATATGCATTTTGTGGTTCGCCAACAAGTCGACTACAACTTTTCACTTTCGTTTCTGCCACTTTCGACTCGCCACTCGCTATTGGCCACTTTCCACGCTTGCCACGCTGTGCTGGCCAAACGCACGCAATGTTCCATCTACGTCTCCAACTTCGAGTGCTTGTATGGCAAATTTATGATTGTATTTTGCAGGTCCTCGGAGTCATTGAGCATGCTGTTGGCAGGACTCTAACCACGGCTCTTCCCCACGTCCCCACTTCCTACTTCCTCGCCCCCTTCATATTCGCTTCAAGTCGCAATCGTGCGCACTTAACGAAAATTTATGAAAATATGCAAACTCGTGTCGCAGTCGAGCAAAGTGCAGCCAATTGTCGGTGCAAAAGTGGCATTGTGGTTGGTGGTGGGTGGCTGGTGGCTGGGTAGTTACTTTAATTCACAGCGGACTTGGCTCTGGCCTGCACCACTGATCTGCCTGCTATTGGAAAAAGCCATACCTTTTATCTGCTTATTCCCAGACAGCCAAGCGTAGCATCTTTTTTTATTGTGTAAGTTTGAACAGCGCTTAAAGCTCTTAATTTTCATAAATTTCTTTAAACCTTACTTTTCTATTTTTTGTAACTCTGATGATAAAACTAAGGTAAATACATCTTAATATTCCTCTTTTTTCTATCTGACGGTCGTCTAAATATATTTATTATATTGTTATATGTATTTATATTTTTATTGTTTAGAAATTAAGAAATTCTACAAATTACTGACTTTAATGACATTTTTATTGTAATGGAACTGGAAACTTTATTTCTTTAATTTATTTTTTCCTAGCTAAATCAAACTTTTTTTGACAAAATGTTTCACAATTTGAACACTCTTTACTGCCGCCAGAGGGCGCTGCGTAAACATCATTTTAATACAGCACTTTAGTGAATGTTGCTTCCCTATTATTTTAATTAGCTGCTGCCGGTCAAAGAAAATTGCAAAAGCAGCAGCGTCAACAGCAACAACAACACCCAAAGGAACTTTGCTTGTGACAACAATATTTAGCAATGACAACGACAACAACAACGACAGTCGACTGTCGACAGGCGACAAAAGTGTCGTCTGCTTTCTGCCTGTGCGGTTTTTTCCTCTCTTTAGTTGAGTGCAGCAGCTGCTGATGCTGCGTTGCATTAAAAGTTCTGCTGGGCAAGAATGCCACAGTAGCTATCCTACCAATACAACCATACACACACACACACACACACACACACACACACATATATAGACCAAAGCACTCAACGCGTGACTCGCAAAATGAGCGCTTACCGTCAGACAACATTTTTTTCTACACTTTTATACCCTGTTGCTATCATAAGCGCAGGAAGAGTACTAGCAAATTGTAAAAATTATTTTTACAGCTCAAGATGTTGGGGTACATAGCTTACCTTAAGATACAATGCATAGATAAACATAATTTTAATTAAATACAAATAGTTTATTATTTTGAACAATAATTATTGCAATATTTTATTCAATTAAAAAAAAGCAGTCGGTCAAAAATCAACCCTTTCTTTTTATTTAGTTGATAGCTTAAAGTGTAAATTAATTTTATTTTTCATTTTTAAATTAATGTATCTCAATCATTCTAAATACATAATGGAACAGTTCCTACAAATTTCGAAAAGTCTGTAAGAACTTAGAAATAATTAAATATTTACATTTGGGCAGGAGGCTGTACGAGTGTTACTTTACTATATTTTTTATATACTATACTGCCAGTCCTTATGCTTGGTATTTTTTAGTCTAACATTCTCAATTAGCGCATACTCACCTGTTTTTTTTTCATTGTTTAGCCACTGGCAGGCGACTCATTTTGCTTGGCATTTTTGCATGTCACTTAGGCAGCACTGCGCATTCTCTTTTCGTCCCTTTCCTTTTCCTCATTCTCTTTCTCTGCGTCCTTTATCCCCTTGCTTTCGCTACACCGTGTCGAGGCTTCCGTGTCGTGTGAACAGTTTGGAATTGGTCGTTAATTAAATTTATGGTCAAGCAGCTCGACAACAAATACATTTGTACTGCAAAAATGCTGGCACATCAGTTTCATCAATTAAATAATAAATTGAAACCGTTTTGATTCGATTTCTTAATGTTTAATTTAATTTTACTTTAATAAATGTCAACATACTATAAACCAAGTATTTTTCTTTGGGTGCAGAAATTAAATCACATTTATACTGATAATAACATACAGGCTATTTACTCTTCGGTCATTCTGGAAATAGGTTTGTTTGTTTGGTTAAATCCATTAATTAATTTTAATATATCGTCCTAATTATAATTCCTCCATGTAATGGCATTTTGCAGAAACTCTCGTTCATCCCTTTTACAGGTTTTAATTTAAATAAAATATTTGTTAATGCTTTAATTAATGTAAGCACATTCATCACACTGTTTCATGTTTTATTTAAATTAAAAATATTTAAATGTGATAAAAATACAGGGACAAATCGACAGCTCGGTTTAAACATTTCCATTTAAAACTCAATACATAGTTGGTTCAATTGGCGAATCTAAGACGAATTTGATTTGTGGAATGGAAAGTGGATAACAGTTGAAAATGTAGAGCGCGTAGTGCAACGGGAATAAACAGAAGTTTTACGATCGATGTACGGCTAGCTTTTGTTGGGGCTTTAAGTACTTCCGTGCCCGGTGGCGTATGCGTAACGCGTTTAGGGGTAATTAATTTTGTGCCGTATTTTTTACGGTCAGGGAAATTGGGGAGAACAGGGCAAATGTCCAGTGTTAGTTGACAATTCATCAAGGCACGACAGCGGAAATCGTAATTAACTTTTGGCAAAAGCTACAAATTATCATTATGAAGGGTCATCGTGATGCTTCAGCATTATTCGGAGTACGAGTGAGAGTAAAAGTACGTGTATCAGTACAAGAATTGGCATCAGTTTTGGGTGACGAAAAACTTTTCCTAATGGCTTCAGTGTTAACTTATTCCTGTTGTTATTTGGCTTAAGTCATTGGCTTAAGACTGTGCCAAAACCAAAGCACTTTCACTTCAATATTTTACAACTAATTAGGGATAATTACCAACCATTACACAAAAGGATTCCCAGTACGACGAAGACAAGTTGAAAGTCGAAGACGACTGACGTTAACTTTTTGTGCGTGGGTTATTTACCCACAAAAACCATCCTAATTTGCGCCTACCTTATTTGTTATTACAGTTGTTGTTGTTGTTGTTTTTGTTGCCTGACTTAGATGAGCCGCAAAACGAGTGAACATTCTTGAAAATCCTACGACTAGCTTCTTAGTGGTTTGAGATATTGACTACGTCGTATTTGTTATTTGACAGGATGCGAGATAGTGTTGAAATGTCGATGATTTCAATCCCTTAAAGTGACAAAATGTTGTCCAAATAACTAGCTGGCATTTCTCACTTATGACATTGAATTTAAATTTTCGCATTAATTTGAGTTTTCTGGTTTTAAAGATCACCCAGAAAATTTAATTAGACAGCTTTAAGAATTAATGCAAACTAATTTCTTAAGTACTTGCATAAACATTTAGCAAAGTATCTGCTCCCTCTTTCTATAAAATCTTAGATAAAGTTAGATTGAACGGGGTTTGAATCTTAAAATATGAATTTATAGGCTTTCCTCTCTATCTTTTAGTTTGGATTTTTTAGATTATGAAATATTATTACTTAATATTAATATCTATAAATATATCTAAATATTAAAGTAAGACCTTTTCAATAAGGGATGTTTATTCCGAGTGTGTCAAACGTTTAAGTTGATACAAAAATTGGCTAATTCATAGTTCTGATGCCCATTAACTCAATTAACAATAAAGCCTAAAACTGGAACTAAAGTTATTTTTATACTCGCTGTATACTTATAAATGTTCAAGACTTTTAATAATTCTTCAAATATTTACAAGAATTCGAGAACTGAGTTCTAATCAGTGCCTGCTTACTAGATCGTTCAAAAAGTCCCCGGACTGACAGTGAAAAAAACATTTTTTTTTTTTAATCAATTTATTTATTCAATATAGTCTCCGTCTAGCTTAATGCACCTTGTCCAACGGTCTTTCAACATTTCGATGCCTTTTTTGTAGTGGTCTGAAGAAAGTCCCTCAAAATAGGCTTCAGTTTCCCATTCAACTTCTTCATTGGAGTAAAATTTTTATCCCTGGAGCCATATTTTCAAGTTTGAAAACAGATAGTAGTCACTAAGGGCCAGATCTGGGGAATATGGAGGATGAGGAAGCAATTCCCAACTTAATTCTTTGATTTTTTCCATCGTAAAAGCGGCTTTGTGAGATGGTGCATTGTCTTGACGAAAAAGGATTTTTTTCTTTGCCAAATGCGGGCGTTTCTTCTTAATTTCGTCATTCACACGATCAAGCAATGCTGAGTTATATTCTTTGTTGCATTTTTCACCCTTTTTAAGATAGTCGATGTGTATTATACCATGTCCATCCCAAGATACACTGGCAAAAACCTTACCAGCCCATCGACTTGCCTTCACACGCTTCGAACGGCTTTCACCGGCCTCTCGCCACTCAGCTGATGACCGATTGGACTCCGGAATGTAGTGATGGATCCAAGTCTCATCCATGGTGATATATAGACGAAAAATTTCGCTTGTATTTCGGTTAAACATGTCCAAAAAGGACTTGGAATCGGCCACTCGTTTTTCCCTTTGATCAATATCTAGGAAATGCGGCACCCATTTTACATTGAGCTTTTTCATATGCAAATGGTCATGCAAAATCGAAACCGATGACCCAGTCGATATGCCCACAGTCTCAGCAATCTCACGCACTTTGACTCTTCGATCAGTCAATACGATTTGACGGACTTGTCTGATGATCTCTGGGATAATCACCTCTTTTGGCCTTCCCGAACGCTTCGAGTCTTCGGTGCTCGTACGACCGCGTTTAAAGTTGGAATATCAATCGCAAATAGTTGATTTACCTGGAGCAGAGACCCCGTAATGCTAATCAAGCCATGTCTTTGCTTCTACGGTATTTTTTCCCATCAAAAAACAGTGTTTAATCAAAACACAAAATTCAGCTTTTTCCATTTTTCAAAAAACTCAAAAAGTTGCACAACAATAATATTTCTAACTCGATAGCGAATCTTCCGATTGCGCTCAAATTTTCACTGGAGCCTAGAAATGAACTAGTCAGTCTAAAAAAATTTATTTCAAAATTTTAGTGGAGTGGCCTATGTGTCAGTCCGGGGACTTTTTGAACGATCTAGTAAAGTTAAAGTTGCTTTTAATTTTCTTCAACTTTTGGTTTCAAAATTTCTTCAACTTTGGGAATGTCTTTGTAGATGTTATTTGCCAAAGCGAAAAAGGATGCTTTTTTCTCTGTGTTTGGATGTTGTCAAGTCATTGGCCTCGCTGGCGCGTGATGTGTTGCCAGAGTTGCCCCTCCACCTCAACTGAGATTGCCACCCGCTGCTTTGGATTTGGCCAAATCACTTGCAATTTGACTAGACGATGTCGCGACGATTTTTGTTTTAATTTTCTGTTTGTTTGTTTATTATTGTTTCTGGAAATGTTGTTGTTGTTCACAGGTCACTTGCTGAATATACATATTAAAAACTTTTAATTCGGTTCCATCCAGCAGTGGGCGTGGCATCTGACAGATTTCTTATTTATATATCGCATTTGTCGCCATCTGAAAAATGACATCGTTCATATTTATTGTTTTCGCTGTTGTTGTTGTTGTTGTTGTTTTTGCTGACAAACTACGCGTGAAAACGTGCTTAGGAAACTGCCCAGAATTGGTTGCCTGGGTCAAGCGAACTTTATCAATTTAATTTATACTCCTAGCAAACATACAAAATCTCATTATTTCATGCTTTAGTATACCCTGTTCGCTTGAAATGATAAAGAAGGGTATGCAAGAGATTTAATTGCGCCAATTTGTATCTTAATTTATTTGCATCTTTAAAATTCAAACGACAAGAGGGAAAACATTTGGCATTCTTGCTTTGAAATACATTTTTAATAATTTATGTAGAAAAACAAATGAAATGCAAACTGAAATAAATATTTATCACACAAAACTTGAAATGTTCGTTTTAAACTCGCGTCGACAACAAACATTTTTGTTTACTTAAATATTGACAGATCAATAAACAATATTCTTTCATAGGTTCTTCCTTTGATTTATAAAATGTAAATATATTGGTACATTTTTAATGAGCAATAGATTAATAATTCCGAATATCATCTTTGTATTCTACAATTTCGACAATTTGCATAATGATTTGATAAGAAATAAAAGCTTTTTTCAAATTTTTGCATTTTTTATTATTCATCTTATTATTTTTGCACATTTCTCAGTTGTTTACGTGGCAACTTCTCAACTCCGATTGCCGTTGAGGCGGACAGGTGCCGGCACCTCCCTTATTTTCATGCTTTATACCGTGGACTGGCTCAGTTTGCTTTTTGCATTTGGCCCGAGGAAAGTTTTGTGAGCTGTCTGTTGTTGTTTTTGCTAAAATTGTATTTGAAACTTTCGCTTAAGTGGCAAATGGTTTTTGTCGGCGCCCAGACGACGTCCCACTTCACCTATTGTTGTGTACTCTGGGGCGGAGGAGGTATTAAAGTGGGCGTGGCAGTGGCATAGGCACGTGCCATAAGCCATTTGTCAACGGCAGCCTGATTGGATTCCATGACTTAGCGCGGTTGCCAAGCCCGATATACCCGTTGCCCGTTGCCCCTTACCCGATACCGATACCCGATACCCACTACCTGCCCCCGATTCCGATTCCAATTCTGAAAGTTGTTTCTAAAACGCTTAAAAGCAAAATCTAATCACACTTGGTTACGGCTCTGGCGTGTGGCCAATTTGTCTTGGGAACAACGCCCATGGCCCAAAAATTAAGTAACTGTACAATAAAGACTCTTCGCCCTTCCCTCTGCTGATGTGCCTGCTCCTCAAGCCCCAAACCCCAAGCTGGCCACACGGAAATGGGCATTTCAGCAATAATTGCATGGCCTTAAGAGATGTTTAGATCTTGGCAAAACTTTGCCAATTAATGTAGCTGGTACTGCAGATGGCCCTGGTTCACGCCCAACGAACGACAAATTCGAAACAAATACGAATTATCATAATATCTTTATCTTTATCCTTTTCATTTTCTCTCGTCTGTGGACTCAATTAAACGTCGCTACGAATTGTGTGTTCACAGCTAATTGCAGTCGATTTTCAGCTGAATAAAGCAATTTGTGAGATATTTTGTAGGTACTTAATTAATTAAGATATACTCAGAATTATTTACAAAATATTACAAACATTTATTCTATTTAAATTAAAAATACAAGTGAAATGATTGATAACAAAATTAAGTAATGGGTGTGGGTATTTCTTATATAATTCCCCAACCTTCAATTTGAGCTCGCTTAGTCGAAAACATAAATTATGTGATATTTTCTAAGCAGACTTGTCAAAGATTATTAAAAATAAGCGAAAATCTAATATAATAGGAATCTGAATTTCTTACTTACACCAAATTTTTTTTAAAAAAACGATGTTGAAACATTTAGATTAAAAAAATTATTTAACGTATACGTATTTTAAATGTAAATGACAATTTTCTCATCTTTTTATCTTTTCAGATCTTGTTACTCTGTTTGAAAGGTATGTTTAAATAATTGGCCACAGATATACAAACCAACAAAAAATTAAATAAAAATAATAATTAAAAAAATTAAGATGAATATTTTTAAGAAGAATATTTTTCTTTGAAACCGGTAGATGGATGTATCAATATGTTTCTTTTACAGTAGAATAATAACTACAATTTTCTTATACCCAATCTGAAGTTTCTATTCTACCCCGTTCATTTATAATTTCTCTTCGAATCTTAAGTTCCTTAAAGTATCCTCTCAGTTTGCAGCTTTTGGTCATGCCTACATATGTATGTGTTGCATTTGCCTCATCTGCCACTCTCAGGCTAATATGTGAATTCTATTGAGTATGTATTCGGCAATTAAGATGCTAGTTAGTATACACGAGTACTTAATAAGTTCTTAAAGTTGAATATGATGCGCTTAGATTGGGTCGAAAGTTAGAGGAAAATATATTTACATACATATGTATATGCTGGCATAACATTTGCTGAGTCCTGCATTCCGCATTATGTGGCAAGAGGCAAGTGGGATGTGGCAAAAGTAAGTGCCACCCAAATGTAAATAAAGAAGAGAAACTACACATAAGTATAATAAAATATTATGCAAGAGGATTGTTGCATTTGCAGTGTCTGCATAAATGTGATGTACCGTGGGGCAAACAGCTATAGAGACCAAGCAAAATAACGGTAACGATAACAATAACAATGGCCACGCCCACACAGGTCCAGTCAGGAACTTGGGCATTCAAAACTCGACGGTAAACAAGCATGCAGTGAAAATCATTTCCATTCCCATTTAGTTTTCCCCACACGCACAGACAACAATGTTGTGTATCTAATACACTGTTGTATCTATGTATGTGTGTATGTATGGATGTATGAATGAGTGTAGGTGCGTAGGTGTGTGTGTATGTTTGTGTTTGTAGCTGCCATGTTTTTAATCCACTTGAAGGCACTTAAGTCAGATCACTGCCAAGCATAAAAGTGCCAAGTGAAGTTGTATTAAAAGCTCTCTCTTTCTATCTCTCTCTCTATCTCTCTAGCTCTTTTTCTCTTTATATATATATTTATATTTATGCGTGTGTGCGTACGTATTTCTATGTGTATGCTTTCAACATGTTAAAATTCATATTTCCAACGAATAAAAAAAGGGAAAAACAAACAGTGCCAACAACTATTGCGATTTCGAGTGTGTTATAAACTAATAACAGAACACGATCTAAAAAAGTATTGAGTCCTTTCGACTATGTCAACACCCTGTGAGTTGAGTGTGCTGCATTGGACATTTTGGTTCACCTTCAGTTGTTCTCCTGACTCAATTATTAAAAGCATTTCTTTTTTTTAAATGGAACATAAGAGGACTGCCAAAACTTGTTGTTGCCTTTCACAAAATTATATATGTATGTAACAAACGTCTGCTGGCGCCATCTACTGTCAATATTTACACACTCAAGAGTATTTTTCCCAGCATATGCTAGTGAAAATAGTATTAAGTTCACCCAGAATGTGAATGCCATTGGCAAATGGAAAAGTCTTAAATGTATTTACATTTCTTAATTTTACAGAAAGCGTATATTTGTATTTTTATGTTTTATTTTCTGAATTAAATAAAAGCAATTAGAAATAGTTTTAATATTTATTTAATTTCATAACTTGATTCAAAATTCTATAAGAGTATTTTGACAATTATTGCGTAAATTTAAATAGAAAGGAATTTACAATAAATCGCACAATCTTTTTGTATCCCAATATTCAACTAAATCTACATTCCATGAATTCTTCAATTTCTATTGAGTTGGTTTTATCTTTAAGATATGCATATATTTTAGTGATTTTGTTAGCAAACTATTGTATTACAAGGCGTCTTGCTTTATTATTTAGTTTTTAGTTGTGCCGAAACTTTGATAATACCTATTCACACTTGATGGGAATCATTCACGCCCTTTGTTGCCAAAAGGTTGAGCTTGTGAATATTGTGGGTACTCGTTAAACTAAAACAAAAACAACAACAATAATAACATCAATAAATTCACCCAGTACCTTAGTCGGAGCACGCGGCGTATGAGCAACTTACAATGTTTAGACTAGGCCAAAAAGGCTGGAAGGTTGATGACTGGGCGAAAACTTCTGAAAACGACACACGTCTAAGATTACGAATGAACTCCCCGCTCGCCGCTCCCCCTGGTCGAAGGCATCCCGACAACGTGGAGAAGGGTTGATTGCGGTAGGTGGAGAGAACAAAATGGCGGCGCACGTTCAACGCTTCACTTAATTAAGCGCCTTTTTGTCTGCTGTAAGTTGATAATTGAGGTTTTGCCGGTTTCTAGTAAAAGTTAATGCCCCCAAAATCCAAATTAGAAAAGTGGCACAACAAAAGGCACCCACGGTCAGAAAATGAGTCCGGGACTGAAGTTGGATGGTGGGCCATCCCCCAATGTCAATATCTGTGCCAAAGAAATGTGCCCAAGCCAAAGAGAAAAGGCAAAAAAAAGAGCCTCATTTAACAAGCTGAAAGTAACGCAATGATAACTTATATTTACGGGCAGCAACAAAAAATGGCTCAAAAACAAAAGGGAGATTGTGCCAAACATCAGTAAAAGACGTAAACAGAGCATAGAAATTCAGTTCAGGAGTAAACGAAAGTCACGAACCAAATCCAAACTGAATGCCAATTTATATAACAATGTTTTGCAGTTCATTTTTTTGTTGTTTGTTTCTTTATTTTTTTGAAAGGAACCGAAACTGTAACAATAGCAGAAGCTGAACAAAAACGTTTAATTCAATCAGATTGCAAGTGAGCGGTCATTAAAAACCCTCGAAACCTCTTAAAAACATTAATAAGCCAATTTAAATTGTACTTTTCGGTTAATTTCCGAAACAAAAAGCGTCGAGTGAAGTTAAAAGGGAGCAAGCGAAAATGAAGTGAACTAAACAAGTTTTTATAAATGGGATACTTGTTTTCAGTTTTATTTCTTAAACATTTTCTAACTAAATAAAATAAAATAGCTTAACATTTTTACATATTTTTGATCCACTTTTAAATCTGTTGAACCAATTAATTAATTAATTAATTTAACAAAAGACTTTATAGAATTGTTATATGACGATCTAAAATATGTTTGCATGTGTAAAAGGTACATACATATGTATGTATATATAATGAGTATATATGTTATCTAATCCAATGTTATGGCTTAACAATGAGAGCAACTGGCAGCTGTTGGTCACTTTGGGTCAAAGTGTAGACACAAATTGTTCCCGCAGTAGCAGCAGATGCTGAAACGCAGAGTCCTGTTGTCCAACAAAGTATCCTAGCAAGAGGAAGCGAATGACGAAGAGCAAGAGGAGGAAGATTGTGTACAAATAAACCTTGAAAAAGTGGCTACAAAATGTTTGCATTGTGGTCAGCGGGGAATTGCGCAAAAAATGAATTAAATCTCAGTCCAAAGATGCGTTGGGGTCGGTTAGCGAGTGTCGTGGAACTACTCGGATGTACATACATACATAGTATAGCATATATATATAGATACATATGTACAAATGTGCTTACCAGTGTGTGTGCGTATGTTTCTATCTACAATTCGCTGTTTACAGGGACCAAATTACTCTATTGTTGCAGCAGGCGCCATAAAAACATAATCCACATAAAGCTTTTTGCACAAACACACACGCAAACACAAACACACATGCACAAATAAGCAGACACACACACACACACACACGCAATGGGAATTGCTGTTGTTACGTAACAATGGCTGACGCTTAAGCTGCTGTGTCATTGCGTATCCGCCGTGTTGCCCACTGTCCAGCAACTGTTCAAACGCTTAGCAGCTGAAATAGCATTAACCGAAGTTGCAGTAACCTTTTGGCCCGGCTAACTGGCCAACTGGCCAACTGCTTGACCATCAGTAAGTGGCTTATGTAATTTTAACAAGCTGTACACATAACCGCCTATATTTACCACCATGCTGTGGTTGCCTTTGTGTCCCATTGAAAGAAAATTATTTACAAAAAAAGAAAAACCAAAATGTAATAAAAAGTACACAATAAAATGAAAAACAAGAAAACTATTAAAGCCGTTTTGTGTTGAGCAATTTTATTTAAACTAACTATTAAAGGTAGAAGAAATTCAACGCAACTAATAGGGAAACTTTTTTGAAAATTATGAACAAAGAAAATATTTGGAAGAAACCTAAAACTCACAAATTTTAGGAAAATAAAGTACATAATCGAATGTAACTAAAACATTTCATTTAATTAATATTACACTGAAAAAACACCTTTTTAGCTTTGTGTGTGTAATTTTTAAAGTATTATGCTTTTAAATTAATCGATTATCAAGAATTCAAAGTGAAAAAACTATTCTATTTTTCTTACTAAACACGGGGAAAATAATTAGTTAATTAATATGTCATAAATTTCCAAGAAATTAAGATAAAAAATATTTGTATGAACAAACCTTTTCTTAGAATTTTGTATAACACATAATATTAAACATATCGAATTGTTAAATAATTCTGACACTTTTTTTGCTTAATCTGTGTGTTAGGTTTTAGATAAAGGATGATTTAATAAAGAGCTCAGAAAAGAAAAAAATGCGAGTTAAAGCAGCATTTCACTATCTAACAGTTGAACAGGAAAAATAAGTTTAAAAACTTTTAGGTCAATTTATTTTTAATCCAATAAAAATCAGGAAAGTGCGAGTCGTGCTGGGCCAAGAAAGTTTCGGATAGGTGAGATTGGATAGACACGTGGACCCCTGGGTGGGGGAGTGGAAAACGGTGGAGGGGGGAGGCGGAGCGGTAGGGGGAGGATTTCAGATTATTGAGTGTCAGTGGGCCCTGATTGAGATATGTATTACGTGTTGATGGGCAGCCAAATCCGGTCTTCGCATCCTGTGCGTCAATGATAAAAATGCGAATTTCTTTTAACACAAATATTTGCAATACACTTTAATTTACCACACCTTCCTTCCACACACACATACACATATACATGACTGCACAAGTTAAAAAATGTGCCTGGAAACTGTTGACAACTAAATAATTTTTGGGTTCTTCCTTTTTTTATTTGGGAGCCATGGCCTGAAGAATGACATGAGCTTTTCATGCTTTGTGCACCGTGAAACGAGATACCAGACACACAGCCCACACACACACACACATTTGCTTGTTACCCATGCCAAGTATGTAGAAAATAAAACAAGTTGAATGAGCATGTGGATGTAGATGAAGATGTGGACGGAAACAAACTCGTAGCACACGTCGATGTCAGGGCAAAAGTTACTCGAATGACACAGAACAAAACTGCCATTAAATACGTGTGTACGAAGACCTACATTCAACAGAGAATCTGACTCACACACACACAAGCACACAGCACACACACACACACACATACATGGAACACCTTGTTGATTGTGGGAACCACAAAAAACGCCCCTCTCGAGTCTGTGACGCGATGAGGTGGCAACGCTGTGAGTGCGCTATGGTCTGAAGAGCTGATGGCAAAAGATTTTTAAGCACTGTATATTTTTATGCACTCTCTGTCTCTGTCTCTTTCCCTCTCTCTCACTCTTTTTCTCTCTCCGTTTTGGCCGCCATTTCAATTTGCTTTGTTGTTGCAAATTTGTTTGAAATCTGTTTTTCTTTTGATTTTCCTGCGGTTGCTTTGACGCCAAACAGCAGCAAATTATGCAGTTTCAATCGATTGATACCCTGTATTAACTACTTTAATAGGTAGCTACGGATTGTTAGCGAAAATTAAGAAAAAACCGCTTTTATGAATTTAACTGAAAGTGAAGTAGCTTTTGTGAAATCTGTCAGATGCATGTAAATGCATTTTTACAGTAGCTCAATTTGTTCACAAAAGTTTTACAAATAATTTATTTATAATTATCTGCAGCAAGTAATCTGCTTCGAGTCAAGGGGCTGAACACAAATAAATTGTAATTTGCTGTAGAGTTCATTGGCGGAATTTTTACTGATCAAATCCATAAGGAATAGTGCGAAATGGATTTTAGGGTTTATATTTCACAATATTTGATTTGCGACTTATTATGTTTTGAGCTCTTTCACTAAGTCGTTCAATTGACACATATTCTTATATTTATACAAGGTGAACAACAATGAAGTTATATTTACCTGTATTGTTTTTCTACTGTGTTTACTCACTGTAAAATGTTATTTCATCTTCTTTTTGACATGTCAACTTATTAAGTAAGCTGCGGGCCATTTTATTAGCCACATTTGCTGAAGAATGGGAAAATTGTCGAGACAGAGGAAGTGGGAAGAGAGGAGGTGTGAGTACGCACTCTCACATGACATTATTATTTTTTCTCTGTCTATTCGAAAAATCGAATTTATTGTGATTATTATGCGTTCAATAAATAAATAAAAATAAAAGAGCAACACAATGGCAGCAATCGCCTATGACATTCATTGAAAGCGAAAAAAGCTTTTAAAATTTAGCAGGTCTGGCTTCTGGGTTAACGGGGTTGATGTCAGAGGTTGGCGGCTTTTTACTGTTTACTTTTTACTTTGTGCACACGCCGTTGAGGCAAGTGAATTTAAGTGACAGCTGTCTGCGGCAACATCGCAACCTCGCCGCATCGCAGCAGCGCCACAGTGGGGCAAGTGCCACCGAGGCGAGGTCCCAAGCTCGGGCTGTCATCAAGGCTCTCCACGTTCTCCACGCTCTCCAGTCAGTCAGGCAACTAGTCAGGTGTCTGCATCTTCCGGCTGTGTTGTGTTTGCCACACGCTTCACTTTCATTCAACAGTCGCTGGATGAACCGCAGCTTGGCGTGTACGTCTTTGTTAGCCCGGTAGACAAAGGATAAGAAAGGCTTATGGGCTTGTGTAAATGCATGTGCAGAGATGACAATTAATATGTTTTAAGGTTATTAGATCCTCTCCCCGCTACTTTTCCTTGGTTGCAATCGTCTCCAAGAAAACAACTACTAATTTTTACCCCAAATTTTTTATTTTTTATTATTTCTATTATTTAATACAGTCGAGCTTCCCTAAGGCACTTTATTAAGGCTTGTGAAATTGCTATAGGAAAGATGTTCTTAATGTACTTCTCTGTCAGCACAGAAATATTCAAACTTATCAGTAGTTAAAAAACTTAAGTAGACCAAAAAAATTAAAGTTGCTGAAAAATATGGTATCTTAGCAAAAACAGTTTTCATTATATTAAAAAATGGAATATTAATTATGATGACATTTGAATCGTGAACCTCTTCTGGATACAGCTAAAGAACGAAGAAACCCATTTTTGAGAATATTAACAGGTCTTGAACAAACTGGAATCCTTTTTTGTTGAAAATAACAAGAAAAATTTGCAATTTGAAATGTATTTATGAATGAAAGCATTTGTAGTTTCTTTTAAAAAACTAAAAAAAAAAATTCCCTTACTCGAAGTCTCCCTAACTCGAACTTTTTTCTTGGATAATTGTGATTTGAGTTAGGGAAGTTTGACTGTATTTTTATTATTTATTTATTATAACTATACTTATGCAATATATTTAATTTTAAAATACCTGTCTCTCTCTCTTTTGTAATTCTACTTTTAATAGTTGTTGCCCTAATTGTATATCTAATTTGTAATTGTATTTTTTTAATTTATTATGATGGAATGAAATCACTAAAAAGATACGAGTACTGGGCATCTAAAAGTCGAGCATCTTGGCTTCAGTGCTCGTGCTTGTCATGCTTCTCTGTTGTCGTTGTCGTTCTGGCGTCTTGACGACCTGACCTTCTTCTTAGTCTTCTTCTTCTTTGTCGCTTGGCGCGTGTGCAAGTCAAATTATGTGGAAATGAATTATGGCGCGCACGCTGCGACCAAAATGGCAACGATCTGCACAGTGAATAGAAAGTACCCTTCGACAGTCAGGCAACAAGAAGATGAAGATGAAGATGAAGCTGGAGAAGGAGAAGGAGAAGGAAAAGTCAAATGGCAACACAGCAGGACTCACACTCAGGTCTCATTAGCTGCCATCAGCTAAAAACAAAAGCCAAATGCGAAACATTATTAATATATTTGTGCGCTTTTCGCTTTGCCCTTTTCCCGTCAATTTGTTATGGATTAGCTTAAAATGACTTTCTCCCTCTTCTTAGCTCAACATTCAATAGTTCATTCCTCATCCGTCAACTGCTTTTCCCCCATTTCCATTTCCACTCCCATTCGCAGTCACATTACGCATACGACGTGTGGCACTTTGATTTATATGCTCAATTAACAGTCCGATACGCAAACACAGAATGCATTTGTAATATTGCTTTATGGCCAAGTGATTTCCATGGGCCTCAGATACAAACATACATGGTTGCCTGCCAATAAGCCAGAAATAAAGTACTTTCATCTCACCGCTTTGCTCCCATCTGATTCAGTTGCAATTTCGGTGTCTGTATCAGTATCTGTGCACAAACCTTTCATATCCACAAGGAATGCAAATTGCAAAGCATAAAGTTCAGGCATGCAGAAATTAAAAATTTTCGGAATATCTTTCTGTATTGTAATTTTTCTCAGTTTTTCCACTGAGCACAAAAACAGAGCAATTTCATGGTAATATTTACCCTTATGCTTTCAAGGTTTTTAAAACTCAAGACGACAAGTAACTTTAACGACCGATCGCCAGATCACCAAATACAGTAAATCTGAAAATATGTATTCTTAGTTCTATTTTCACAAGCTGAAATAAGAAATATAATAAATTAATAGATAAATATTAAATAACTCAATTATGTGAACTTCCAATTTTATTTTCAGCTTAACTCTAAGGAAAATATACTTATAGCTTTATTTATGAGTCAAAAGCTGCATACCAATTTTATGAGTTTTTTTCCAATTATTTTTTTGAATTTTTTATTTTAATTTGACACGAACTAACATTTTTTACATATAACATAAGAGGTAAATTAAAAAAAAAATTGTTTACAATCAGTATTAATTTCAAATGAATTATTTGCAAATGAATTTTATATTCCTAGTGAAATTGTTTGGTTCTTATCAAATATAATATATTTAAAAATATAATAACTATTCATATTTTGAGAGAAAATTCAGCGGGGTTCAATTTGGAATTATTTTAAATAACTTCATCCCAACACAATACGAGTACTTGAGCTTAAAACCGAAAATACTTTGAAAGTAGTCGTGCATATGATTTTCATGTGGAAATCGAAAGCTTAATCAAGATTATTTGAGGTCAAATTGAGAGCAGGGAAACTCGGCGATTCAGAAGGGTATAAGGGTATGCTCGTAGCTTAAAACCCGAATTCGAACAACAGTGCATAAAAATTGTTTGAAATGAGCTCGAAAGTTGTTTGTGTTCTCGAAAAAGGGAGAGAAAATCTGGTTGTAAAGTGTGCAAACTACGCGTCCGGCAAAGTTTGTTTGTTTTTGTTTTTTGTTTTGTATTTTTGCTGGGTCTGTTCAAATTTGCAGTCGGTTTTGACCCGTTCAAAAGTGGGGCAATAGTTTGTTTGGTAAATCACAAGCTGCACACGAGTTTGAGCATGAATACAGAGGGAATTCAGATGAAACAAGAGAAGGAAACAATAAAGCCGTATGGTATACGGTTCAATTGATTGTGAAAGACCTGCAGCTTCAATAAACAGTCTGAAGCGGCTTTGTATATGTCAGAGAAGAAAAGAAAAACTTTTTATAGCCAGTTCAGTACTATTTATTTTGGATTATTTACCTGTGATCCTAGTCTTACAGCTACTTACTTTGGTGTCCTATTTGAGTGTTTATCGTCACTCTTGATTACTCACTCACTTTGCTGTTCGTTATCTGTTATCTGTTATTTGTTTGTGTTTCTTTTGGCTTTTGTCATCATTTTTACAGACAGATTCAAAGTGTTGTGTCTCAGTTCCCATTTCATTCATAATACACTCGTCTAAATCCCAATTCCGAGCTCCCAAACTTTTTCTTGATGTGCCACCCAAATCTTGTTGTGCCCAATTGAGTCGCTGCCTGCCACAACAAGTTGCATTAACAAATGCGACTGTGCCAGCGAATACGAAAGAGCGACAAGTATGAATGCGAGTGAATACTAGTTCGAGTGTGCGAGTACTCGTATATTCATACAAATGTGCCACTGAGCCACTCTGTCTCTATTTTCTTGCCCCAATCTTTTGAAGCAATTTCGCTAAATAACAAATAAAAAAAAACAAAAATATTTCGGTATAAAAAAGACCGCGACTCAATGATATCCCTTAAAATGTAATGAACTTCATTTGATTTAAAGTATGCAGGGAGGACTTTGCTTATAAGGAAAAACAAGTTCCTCTCTCATTTGACACATCCATCCAACGATTTTTGTTGGATTATTTCAAAGTGATGCTGAACAAGTACACAAGAGAGCATAATTGAAACTTTATAAACTACCAAGGATCTAAAAATTATCACTTGTATTTTCGTAAAGTTTAAATAGGGTCAGTTTGCTGAAATATTTTGGATGTTTTTATTTAGGGTTAATCAGGCCGTTATTTAAATAATAAATATGCCTTTTTTTTACTTATAGTTGCATAGTAAAAATTAGATAAAAATAGCTACATATTTTAATATAAAAGACTCGTTGTATGTACTCAAAGTTAATTTTGATTTAAAGAGATTAGAAACATTTGAATTTTCAAACAGTTAACTTTTACTACATACTGATATTTTGCATACTTATAAATATTTAATGATGTCATAACATAGTCAAACAATTGGACTACATTACACCCTTAAAGTAGATAGAATATACTATGACAATGCAGATAAATACAATACAATAAATACAAAACATTCCTTTAGGATTAATGTGATGCAATAGCCCAGTCAATAAAAGTCAATGCATATGACAATGTTACAAAGGAGTTGAATGCCAGGAAAGTAGATGATTTTGAGCTGACTGTCGATTTTATACTTGCACTTGCATCAGTTCAATACACACCCAGATGTGGCCACAGGGTATACAAAATGAATCCGATGTGCTGTGCAAACAGAGATACGAATACATATACTTCCAAGTATCCGGATACAACCACGGAATACTTGTACAGTCAGACGCACAGTGGGCAAGACGGCTAGACTAGCTGATAAATATTAATTAAAAAGTATATGAATTTCAAAACAGATTTTGTTTTTTTTTTACCTAAAATATTTTCGAAAATTCAACACAATGTATGCAAATAAATTGATTGTGCCAAAGTTTAAAAATGGAGCTGAGTAGTTTTGTTTATTTGGCACAAGGATTCTCATATACACAAAACCAACACCATAATTTTTAAAATAATTTAAAATGTTAATACATAGCTACTTAATCATATCTTTTTAATTTTCAAATTAAAATTCATATTGTAAATTACTTGAATACACATTTTATGATGAACATATAGACAATCTACATATTTCTTGCTTGCGATGTTACAAATATTATCTTTTATATATTATTTATTTAACAATTTGAACCTAGTATAAATTACTAAACTTAAAGATCGTTTAACGAGCACTATGTGCTGGGGCCTTCGACTCCTATATATATATTTGTATTTTGTATAATCTAAGTTATTCTTGTTGTTTTTCCCATTGTGAGACGAAGAGAAAGGAGAAACGCACAGATGCACTTCTGATGGTCGTCATTACAGTTAAATGCTTTCTGCTTTGCTTCTGGAGTATCCAGATTCCGTGTCAAAGTAGAGACAGTGGCTGCATTCTGTTGCCATTCTCAGAACGATGATTCGAGTGTGGCCATAAGGATGAGCACGCGAATGAGATTGGGAATGGGGCTGAAAATGGGATTGAGAATGAGAACATCCGCGAGACTGACAATGTGACAGTTGGCCTTGTCTGTCGCTTGAAACGCTCAATAAAATTCATGACCTACGGATTTACAGCACGATATAAATAAAATAAAACAAAGCGCACATTGGACATGAATTTTATTGGCCACAAAATTGTATGTATAAAAATGAGAAGACGACAAAATAGTTGCGTCCTTAGAGATTTGTACTTATAACGATTAAAGCCAAATGAGTCGCACATCAAATGATTAAGAACTTGCATTTATTACAAGTGGTATCATAGCACTAATCCTAATATATTCTACACCTGAGTGACTTTCATTAAATTGATTAAGAAAGAAACTAAAACTTTATTTTGAATATTTCTTCGGAGAAAATTTAATTGAACTAGTTTGTTATTTAAATTTGTATGATAAAAATGAAAAGTGAGAATTAGTTTCTTTAACTAAATATTTATTATAAATGCTGTTAAAAAAATATTAATATGAAGATTGTAAATCCGTACAAATTGAGTTTTAAGAACATGAGGCAATTATAAATTGATAAAAATATGACTTCTCTCAGTATTTATTTATTCAAAATAATTAAAATTGTTTAAATTTAAATCCCATAGGAATTTCTATTCTATTTATTTAAACAGTCTTTCTTAAAATATACCCTTCTTCAGTCCATCATTGCTTACAGGGTATTCTATACTGATACCTATTCCTTTGTTTTCATTGTATATAAGAGATGAAGTTTATAAATCATCGGATTAAAATGAGAAAGGGCAACGCACATTTATTGGCATTAACCCGACTGCGTTGACGTTGACGTCGATGTCGCCGTTTACAGCGACTGCGACTGCGACTGCGACGTCGACTGCGTCGTTGGAGCTGCTTATCGTTAATCTTAGTTAGCCATTGCCATTGCCTGGACCTCAAGCAACCTACAGACATACAGCGTTTATCAACTTGTGACTCCCACTGTCAACTTCCCCTGTCCCCCCTCCCCCTTTACTTTTTATCATCACTTGAGATTTTCACAACTTTACACAGTTTTAATTCGTTTTAATTTGTATCTGAGCACGGCGGGTCCTTAACTTGGGAGTTAAGCATCCGAATTCCATTCATTTACAAGTTTACGAGTGAGCTTCGGGGACAGCAGACCTCTGGCAAGTGGATATTCTGTAAATGTCGTAAAGTACTCACTAAAGTTGCTGATTTTTTCAAATTATAGTAACTTGTCAAGCACTCATTTATTAAACGATTTATTTATTCGAAAAGAACGAGTTTAAAAAGTTTACTTAACACTTGCCTGAAAACTGAAAATTTTTGTTTCCAACTACTTCAACTTGCTTCAAATTAGATAGAGAATGAGTAATTTGATTGAATATAGAGGCAATTTCAGCTATAAAATAAAGGTAACAGTTTGTCCATCAAACTCAATTAAAATATTTAAAATAACAAAACTAAAGAATTGTATTTTTTAAATAACCATTTCAACTTGCTTCAAATTACGGGGAATGGGATAAAAATTTAATAATAATATTTAATAAAAAGCAATTTCAGCTTTAAAAAAAAGCTAACAATGTCCATTAAACTCTACTAATATATTTCAGCTTAAAAGTTTTGTCAAATTTAAATCCTCTCTCGTTTTATACATATTTAAAGCGACTAAATGATATTTTTGCAAGTCCATCTTTTTGTGTATTCTGTTCTGTTTCACACATTCACCTACTGAAAAGTCCAGAATAAACGTTGATTTTGTTATTTATGCATTTAATTTAATGGATTTCTTTTAATTTCCATGGATCTCAATACATGTCCGCCCTCGAGATAGAGAGAGAGAGAGAGAGAGACGGAAGTGTTTGTGTGTTTGGTATTGGTTTCGGTTTCAGGGCAAGATTTATGTGCAGTCAACTCAAAGCAGACCCTAACAAATAGATAGATACAATGGCCAAGCTGATGGCCAGTCTCAATTTGTATCTACGAGTGTGTGATTGTATCTCAGTCTGTGTGGAAAGTGGGAAACTGGTGTGTGGCCCAGAAATTTGTACGCGTCAGCATATTTAATTTAATCGCTGCCCCTTGGAAAGTCGGGGAATGGGGAAAGAGGAAAGGGAATTGTCACCAACGCTTCCCTCTAAAGCTGGGCATAAACAATTCCCCTTGGCGACATTTGACCAGACTGGGAATTAGATCCAGATCCAGAGCCTGGCTGATTATGTTGGTTGGCGTTGTTATTGCTTGTGATATCATTGAATTGCTTTTGCCGCAAATATTATGATTCTTGGAATGAGTTTCGGGGCCCATTAGCTGGACATTGGGTCAACTGAAAACATTTGCAATTCCCTTTATATTGTTTTTGCTAACATCCAATTGCTGTAATGGATGTGGACTCGACTCAAAGTCAGCCGTTTGTTGCAACATCGTTCCGAAAAGTGATTGAAAGCCAAGTCAATTCGACAGCGGCTTTGAACTTGGCCAAGTGTTAAGCCTCTTGAGTTGTACATACATCCGTGTTTTCTTCTTTTCCAGAGAAACATCAATTGATTAGCTTCTTACTGGCTTGTGATTGATGACAACTTCCACTGAACACGTGCCAACTCTCACTCGCTCCATCTCTCTTTTCGACCATTTTCTCTCTCTTTCTCTATTTAAATCTCTCTTTCATAGTAGAGTATCTACACTTGCATATATGTATATCATTTGCTTTGCGTAAGCAGTTGTACTTCAATTCAGCTGCCAATTACATTTTCATGCGTCCTCCATGGTAACTTCATACGCAATGCTCATCAATCACTTTCTTTTACAAGACTTTAACATATGGGTGTGTGTGCGTGTGCATTCAAACAATTCGTAAACGAGTCGCATTAGTGAATACACCTAAAATGATTCTTACATCATCTGCTTCACTGTACCCTTCATTCTGAATTATATTAAATTCTTGACATCTGTTTAAGAGCTAAATAATACGTATAGTACATATTTTTAAGAAAAAAATATGGATAAACTAGGAACAGAATACGCAGTTTTTCACTTTCTCGATTAATTAAAAAATCTAAAAATTAAAACGCTATTGATTTTGATTTAAAAAATGTTTTTTAATAGGCTTGACAAACTTACTGTAATTTTGAAAAACTTCAAAATTTCTTTCAAACAATTTGCTAATTCAAATTTTAAATAAAAACTAGAAAAATGTACTGATGTATGAAAAATTTTGTATTATCTCGTAAGCTTTCATTATTTTTCGATTAAACGAAATTTCGTTAATTTTGAATCACATACATGACATTACGTATACGCCATGTGTCACATTCTATGTTGGCGGAAATCCACCGCAAAGCTGGCTATTAAATTGTCGTTTAGTGTTATCAGTAGCTGTTTTTTTAGCCAATTTTCTGTTGCTTTTGCCAAAAGTCTTATCATTGAGCAAATATCGTGTGCAGGAAAATTGGCTTGTCTGCTAGTTGCAGCTTTCGTAATTACTGTTCCCTTCTGGAATCACACTTTATGCGACTGCCAATTTTTTTTAGAATTTGTTGACTCAATTTTCTTTGCTCTTTCGGGATTTGTGTTTTATTGTTATGGGCCACAGATACATATGCATGAAGTTGCTGGAAGAGATTGTCTTCAGTCATGGCCATTTACATTTAATTTGCGCTAAAATCGAAGCCTTTGTTTTGAGAGGGCAGCTGTTAATCCGGCAGTCAAATTATATTCAATTGAAGAAGCCATTGACTTTGGCTTTCTCCGATTGCTTTAAGGATTGAGATTGAGATTGGGATTGGGATTGCGATGACGATTGCTCATTTAATTGACGGGGGGATGGGGATGATGGTGACATCAACGGGATTTTCGTACTATCATCACACTATCACCAAACAAAACGACATCCCACGAGCAGCTCATATATTTTCACCCACTCAACTCAAGTGGCACTCGGACAGATGCCAAAGCAGCGGGAGCAACGGGAGGGGTCCTTTGAAGTGGCAGCCACCGTGTGTGCGAACGAGGCGACAAATGATGACATGAGTCGGGACGCGACTTTCATCTCTGACTGTGTTATCTGTTATATTTTTGGCCTTTTGCTGACGTGCCTCATCAATGGCTGTGTGAAGAGGAAGAGAGTTGCTCACTATCATTTGGTTATTCAAATAAATTTGCTTCTTTATTTTCGAATATACTCAACTCATACTCACACAAACACTCACACTCACACTCACCCTCGCACATGTTTGTCTAATGGAAATGTGCGCACATTAAAGATAATGAAAGTGTTGGCCTGTCCCATGGGGAAACTTGGCCGGATCGCTGTCCTGCCAATGAAATTTGTTGCTCTCGAACAGGTAATCACGGATGTATGTGTGTGCGCGATATACATATGTGTGTGTATGAGTGTGTGTGTGCCTATATGTAAAACGGGACTCGAGCACATGAAACGGCATTCGATGCCAACTGGATGTTTCCCAATCAAGATGTTGCAAATTAGTTCAGACTATCAGAGTAAGCAGGTGTGTCGCTCTGTTCTATGCGTACACTGCGACAAAAATCTATGACTATTAAAATTTGGCAACAATGCCAATTTTTTATATGTAGCGGTCAATTTTGAGGCAGCAAATTAGCTGTAAATCAAAATGCCGTAAAACGAATACCAATAAAATATGTTCATACAATTGAAAAGAATCGATGAAATAAAATAATATATTATTAATAAATGTTATTAAATACAAGCTCTCATCGACAACCCGAACTTTCTCTTTAAGCAATCTTGAAAATGCCCAGCTTTTTAGTCACCAACAACAAGATTCGTTCTCTACAATTTAATGTATTTCACATGAATTTACAACTCATATTTACTCGCATTTATATGTAATTGATTGTTCTTGTATTCCTTGAGTTTTCTCATAAATTCTAAAGCACATAATTGTGCTTCTAGTGAAACCAATTCGTGTTTTTCCAAATAATTTTCTTAGAAGTTAGAAAATATAGCAAAAAAGAGCTTGGCAAGCAAGTGAACCTAAATAAAAGCATTAAAATTATGTATGTAATATAAAATTAGTTTGACAGATTCTTTAAAAAATTATCTAAAAAACCCGGCAAATTTTTTTTCGATTTATTTTAAATACATTTTTAGAATTATAGAATTATAGCATAAATAAATAAAAAAATAAATAGATTTCCTCTTTGTGGCAGAATTAGCAATTTAGAAATTTATAGAAATTTAATTTGAGTTCTATATAAATATGTAAAAATAGACAAAAAGAAAACAAGTTGTTCATATATAATATATTTTTACCTAATAACGATGAATTGAGTTTTCTCAAAAAGAAATTGAAAGAAGACGTAGTTGAAAATACAAAACCATTTCAATCTTTTATCACTTTGCCAAAGCTGAACATATTTTAAAACGAAAAGTCATTTTGATCATGGTTTCAAATTCGAGAAAACTAAATTGAAAAACGTATCTCGAATGATAGTCCTTTGATTTGTATTAGATTAATCAATTAACTAATCAGCTGTCTCGGGCTTAGATTGAATCACACTATCACACAGTCAACTATCGATCCCATGGTGCTGAACACATTCATCTTGCGGTGTTCTTGGTTCCTTT
This sequence comes from Drosophila recens, assembly GCA_037043495.1. Classification (NCBI taxonomy): domain Eukaryota; kingdom Metazoa; phylum Arthropoda; class Insecta; order Diptera; family Drosophilidae; genus Drosophila; species Drosophila recens. The sequence continues at coordinate 98,357 of JBAMBJ010002130.1, forward strand.
AGTCTTCGTAGTCTTCGTATTCACAGTCTTGATGCTTCTTCTCCTTCTTTATGTTGGCAGCCACAAGCACGGCAATTGTTGCAAGCTGCAAGCTGCAACTTGCAAGTTGCAAGTTGAATGTGGCAAGCTGCCAATGCGAATTGCGCCGGCAATTCCATTTGGCACTTTTGAGCTGCTTTGATAGCATTAGCTGCCATTGGAACGCAAATATTTTGTTAAATAAATTGAAAACATTGCATTTCATTGGAAACTTTGCAGTCTACCGGAGTTTGCCACCAGTGCACACCTTCTCCCAGAGGTGCCAACACATCGGGACGAAGCTCGAGAAACCGGAGGAGCTGAGAAAAGGGCGAGCGCGACAACGATGAGAAATGAGAGGAAAACTTTCATTTGAGCAAACAAAGCTGCAATTCTAATAAAGTCATGAAGCAGGCGAAAACTTTGTTGCTGCTGTCAAGCTAACTGAAAATATGCATATGCTACCATATACCTTATATGTGCGTGTGTGTGTGTGTGTGTGTGTGAATATTGTGTGTTTGTTGTGTGTCATGACCACACACATTGCGGCCATAGTTAAAGCAGCTCTTATCCTGCACTGAAAAACACATCAAATGCGTTCGGGCTAGTGATGTTAATCCAAAGAGTGCACTGTAGTAAAAGAGTCCGATATTTTGGCATTAATTTAAATTTAAAATTTCAGTATCTTATCCTGCCATATGAACTGAAAAGTTTGTTTTTAAATTTGGTTTGGACCCCTATATCATATAGCTGCCATCAGTTGAAAATCAAGTCTGAAATTTCAGCGGTGAATATTCAGCGCTGAATTTTCAGGAGACTGGCTCAGGGTATCTTGCAGTCGAGCAAACTCGTTTTTTTAAGAACGAATCGTCCTTAATTTTTCTGAGTGTGCTGCTTCAGCTCAACATTTCAGCGTTTTATTGTCATGCTGCATACGTGTGCTCATATTTCACATCTGCCACAGATTCGCCATTTCATTCCAATAACAACAAGACAATGGCCGAGGCCTTCTGTGCCGCGTGTCCTGCGTTCTGGGTTCTGGGTCTTGGGTCCTGTGTCCCGTGCCCTGTAGACTCATACTGGACACAGCTTTCTATTAGACAGGGCTCCATTAGGAAGAACATATTTTTGTCATCATGCCGTGCACTTAAATACTTGGAGTATTTTGTCTGGCCCTTTAACCTGCCCACTTCTCCCTCTTTCTTCTTATCCCTTCAACCTCTTCTCTCTCTCTCTCTCTCTCTCTCTCTTTCCTATACATTCCGTTGGAGTTTCGCGGGTTAATTTTGGTTAATTCAAGTTGTTGTCGCCAGCACCGCAATCAGTTTGATATTCTGCGGTTACACTTGCAACTTGCTAATAAGCTGCACAATTGTTGCCATAGAAACAACAACAGCAACAACAACAACTACACTCATACTTAATTGTTGTTGCTTAGCTTCAGCAGCTGCAACCGCATTGGCGGTTTGTTGTGGCTTCAACGCTTCAATTGATTGTGTTCGCCGCAATTATGCCTGGCAGATTCTCAGTATCAGATTGTGTGGTTGTTTATAATTAATAAACAAATATGCCACTTGGTATTAAATACAAGCTGTGCTGCACAGAAAACAAAATATCCGGGATTTCGGGATCAAATCAATCGCAAACGGTATCAAAAGCTTGATAATCTGGAAATTCTTATATCGAGTACGAAATACTTGATTGAAGTACAAACTTTCAATTTATTCTTCGCAAATCTTTTAGCTATCAGGTCTCTATAGAAATGTATTCTATAAAATTAGACCTATTAGGGCCGTTTTTTCAATGTCTCAATAAAGTTAAAAAAGTAGTAGTTCACATAGGATTATAAGTCAAATTATATGTTCCATAAGAAATTTGGGGTTTTCAATCAATTTATAGCCTTTTTTTTAGCTTTTTTAATGCAAAGTTAATGTCATTCTATCCGCATACTAAGTTATTTTATCCGAAAAACATATTATTATAATATATGCTTAAATCAAGATTTTATTTTCTTAGTACGATCGACAAAAGAGATTAGTTTGTCATGAAGCTTTCATGTATTTACACACATTTAATTAAACTGTGAAACGTTTGATAGCTAGAAAGTTGCTTTAAATTCATAAAGTTTTAATTCTTTGAAAAACTGTCAATTGAGAAAATATCTGTTATACTTAAAGCGAATTACTTGCACTTAATTATTTTTAATTAATCACATAAGTGGACAAATTTTACTGCAAATTACTGAACAGTTGGTGGTACTTAATGGCTCAAAGTGGAAATAACAATAATGCATTTGCGAATGCCACAAACAAAGCGATTATTATTGAAACTGCGGCTTTAAAAATTATTCTCTAAAATTCATTGTGCATCGCTTGTTCAATACAATTCTCTTTATAGCTCAAAATAAAACAAATAATTCAAGCAATTCTACGAATCTGCACAATTCAAGGATTTAATATGCGGAGGAAAACCACAAATCTATAATTGTTGATTTATATATCCAATCAACCACGAATTCAACCCACTTCTGACCTGCATATTGAATTCTTCGCCGGAAATTTATGCAACTGTGGAATATAGAGTAGCAAAATACGTGGAAATCGTAATAGCATAATAGATTTTTCATATGAAATAAAATGATTATAATATTGTTGCTATTTGTATACAGTATACAGTTTTACTGAATGACAAACTCTGACTTTTGAAGGTGAAATTTACTCAATTTTGCTGCCTTTTATTAAATATTAGACTTCTGTATTTTATTTTGTATAATAATATTATTATACCAGCAAATGGGTGGCAGCTATTATAGAAAAATCGTTCAAGGATATGTATTTTTGTGGCTTCCCCCTCAATGTCAAATTTCCACACAATCCAAACTTTTCTGGCACAAGTCCGACAAAGAGATTTTCCAAGCGCTGTTGCATCCCTGCAAACATTTCGCATAACTAACAACGGCAACAACAAATGGCCGTCATAACTGTCAATAAACATAAGTGACAACAACAACCAACAACCAACAAGAACAACAACCACAGATAAGCACGAACATGAGCCATGTGCTTTGTGTAATACAAATCATAAACATCAAGCGATAACAATAAAAATACGAGAGAAAAACAGCAACAAGAAATTATAAATAATGAAATAAATGACAGCTTGGAATACCCTTACTAAAGGGCGGAGCAATATGTGCTTAAAATTATGATACAGCTAATACAAGAAAACTTTTTAAAAAAAAGTTGATACTGTTATTTCCAATCGATAAATTGCAACTTTAATTTAATGAAAAGCAGCAATGAGAATAAAAAATATAATTCATAACCCATGAACGAAAAATATTTTGATACCTTTTGTTTTAATATTAATGGCTAATTGAAATGTTTACTTTATTTAAATTGACTTTGAAATTGTCAAGTTTAATTGTTCAATTATATAAAAGATAATAATATCATTAAAGGTGCTTTCAGACGAGCATGTTTTCACCGACAATTTTTCAACGTCGGTGAATTTTGCCATTCACATAATTCGCATCGGTTGTCAAACAAAAATACCATCGGTTTTTTTCTCACAGAACCTGGTTACACTCTGAAAAGTTTCATACAAAAGTGCCTCTATCTAGTAGGCATTTGACCGACACAAAAAACCGATGAAAATAGGACGTGTTCTATTTATATCGGTGAGCACCGGTGAAAAGCCAACGCTTTTTAAATTCTGACTGTTCACACGACACCAACAGTTTTTTGACAAAAAGTGTCAGTGAAAAAATTCTCGTCTGAAAGCACTTTAAAAGATAATAATATCTATCAATAATATCATTAAATATTTTCTGTTCATCGAGGATTTATAAGACTATCACAAATTATGTATGTAAAAACGTTGACAAAAGTACTGATAGTTTTACTACTTAATATTTTCTAAAAGACCTCTTCCCTATTTTTATACTCAGTTTGAGTTAATATGCAGTATTAATTTTATAGCTTTTTTTTTTCATGCTCAGCATTTCCATACTTAATTTATGATAATTTCTAGCACCAGTTAAAATTAGCTGGCATTGCAAATTTGATGACACAATTTATGTGCCCTTTCCGAGAGTATTAAAAAGGTACTACACATTTTCATACGAAATACCGAAAATCATAAAAAAAAAACATAAAATTCACCGAGGTCGGCAGAAGGGAATAGGGAAAAGGGAGTGGGAAATTAACGGTGAGATGCAACCTCGAAAGAAAAACAAACAAAGTACGGGTATATACGCTTAATTATGGCTGCTGCTGCTCATTTGTAGTAACGAGGAAAATAAATAAAATGAATGAATGAATGCGGCGTATGCGCGATATTTGGTATTATTTTTACTCCACACGCAATTGTGCAAAGCATGTGGCATTTTATATTTACCGATTTGCATTACGCTGATCGTTCAATTTCCCTCAAAAATTAATTTCCAGCTCACATTTCCAATCTAAATGATGATTTTCAGCACTTATGTATAATACACATTTCGTTCGATATATTCTCATACGAGTTTTCGTATGTATGTATATGTGCATATTAATATGTTACATACATTTTCCGTGTGGTCTGTTGGTATTTCATTAATCATTTAGTTTTGTGTGTGACTGCAGCATTTCAACTTTTCGAATCATCAATAACTATTATAAAACTATTACAGTCCCTCCAAACTGTTCCCTATTCTACAAATTGTAAGGGGCTTTAGCTTGAATCCTGATTGAGATTGGATCATTTCTCATTGACTATACGAAATTTACTTTGCTGAAACTTGAATGGAAATTTGATATTAACTTTTCTAACCCCAATTCATTTTGACTTTCATTTCAGACTTCGCTTAACACTTTCAAACTTTGAAGCCCAAGAGTTACATCCAATTTGTGTAAGTTCAGTAAATAATAGAGAAGAATTTTGAACATCAAATTACTGAATAACATCATAAGTTAGCAAACTTTATTAAACAATATTTGATAAAATCCAACAAATATCTGAACAAATTTATTAAATTAATAGAACATGATAAACTTAAGTTGCACTGGAATAATGTTAAAGATGCAACTCGATCTATACATTAAATGCATTGTAACAAATTCCAGCTCGGAGTTCTTCCAATGAAAGTCATAGGAGCTGAACTCAACTCACATCACGAATCTTCCTAGAATGGCATAATAATTTCTATGCATAATATTTGCTTACTAATATGTCGCTAATACAAATTCCTTAGTTCTTCCCAGAAAGGACATAGGAACTACACTCATATCAGCGAATCCTTCTGAAATTGTGCAACAAATTAGGCTGATAGAAAAGGTTGTTAAAGCTTTACGCGTAATTTGCATTTGACAAGCTGATATATAATATTGATGACCTACATATTGTTGTGCTTCAAAGTCATTGTTATACCCGGTACTCGTAGAGTACAAGGGTAGATTATATTGGTTGCAATTTATATGAAATTGTCATGAAAGCGTTTCTAAACCCATACAGTGTAAGTTTTGTCTTCACAAGAATCTAATACACTACAAGAGTTACAGCATATAAATATGCCACCAAGTTATCTTTGATTCCCAAGCCATTTAAGTTTGTTAAAAACGTTGTTACACATTCCTTTCATAATAGCCAGTTATTCCTTTTAATCAGGTAAATATTACTTTAGTTATGACTGCTTTAAGTTTTTTAAACAACGCAAGCGCCCAAAAGTATGCAGTAATTCTTACAACGTTAAAAATTCAACTAGCATACATATACATATTGAGTAACGGGTAATTGATAGTCGGATACGCGACTATAGTGTTCTTGTTTAATTTGCCAAGTTGAGACAAATTCCAATGAGTGCTCGAGTGTGTGTGCGTCAACTGCCGGCGCTCAGTGTGGTGCTCATGCGACGCAATTGAGCGATTGTCAGGTCACAAGCAATGCTGCAGGTCCCCACGCAAAATGCCAATCAAGGAACATTGCAAGTCAACACACAAACACACACTTATCCAGAATACCTCTAGTCTTACACCTGTAAAGCTATCCATAGGCAATACCTTTTGTGTGTATTGTGTGTGTTGTGTGTGTTGTATGCGTGTGTTTGTGGGCAACTGCCATTTCAAGCCAGCGAGCGTATCAGCGCACTATGGGGAATTACGATGAAAAAGTGTACACTTTTCCTTTGAATTTCAAAATTTGCCAAGGAATAAACATTTCAGTTATGCGTTTGAATTTTTGGAGTTGTACTTTTTTTTTGTAACTATTTGTGGTAAGACACATCAACTCCGAACAGAAAAGAAATATACACTTTTGCGAACTTATGCTGAAATTTCAAGGCAAGTTAAAATGTATTCTTATTTGTTAGCAGATCTGTAAATGTAAAACAAAAATTAATTTTCGCTGAAAATTGTTTCAGTTATATATGTGCCATAGTCCGATCTGCATACAATTTATGCAATATTTCAAGTTTATCATATAAGTTATATTTACCTTGAGTCTTACTTAAATATTTTCAAAAATTTAAAAGTTTTTTACTAGGAAGCAAAACAAGTTAAATAAAAAAAAATATAATTATTATGTAGGTAAATTGTAATTTAACAGAGTGTTTCAATGAGAGCTATGTACATTAGGGTGTCCCTTATTTGGTCAAAGTCAATATTTTTAAACGCATATGGGCTAGTTCTGTTCATTAGGTCCTAAAGCACTCAGAAATAAATTTTTATCTCAATCGGAGTATGACAACCCGTGCCGACTTGGATCGGAAAATTTAAAAATTATATGGGAAAAACAAAATTGTTTGTATTTTTTAAATTTTTTATTTTTTTTATTTTGTTTATTAGGTCCTAAAGAACTCAAAACCAAGTTTTCACCTTAATCGGAGTACGATAACCCATTCAAATTTGCATCGAAACATGAAAAATCATCGAAAAATGTATAATCAGTGTTAAAACACTGTTCTTTCATGTTTTAATGCAAGTTTGAATGGGTTATCGTACTCCGATTAAAGTGAAAACTTGGTTTTAAGTTCTTTAGGACCTAATAAACAAAATAAAAAATTAAAAAAATAAAAAAAAATTTTTTTTTGTCCCATATAATTTTTAATTTTCCGATCCAAGTCGGCACGGGTTATCATACTCCGATTGAGGTAAAAATTTATTTCTGAGTGCTTTAGGACCTAATGAACAGAACTAGCCCGTATGCGTTTAAAAATATTGACTTTGACCAAATAAGGGACAGCCTAATGTACATATATAGTAGTATATGTATAACAAAGTGGTCCGTTGCTTGTGCATTTATTTTTTCAAAGTCCTAGTAAAATTCCAAATTTGCCAATTTGAATGTCATAAATTTTTTTGATAATAGTGAGATGTATAAAAAGAATAAAAAAACTGTTTTAAAAAAATTGTCTAACATAATAATACACAGAAAAAACAATCGGGGATATTTAGCCCGAATTCAATCCGAAACGATGTCAGAAGAGGCGTAGTCTCAGATTTTCTTAAACCAAGTATGAAATGCTTGATTTTTTCAATCCCGAATTCAATCCTGAAATTCTTAAATTCAGGCCAAAAAAAATTGTATTAATTATAATGTTTTTCGCTACATTGAAACTTTTTTTTTTTAGATTTTTTTTTAAAGATTTTTTTTCCTAACGTTTATTTTTTTTTTAAATTTTTTTTTAATGTTTTTTAAAGGTTTTTTTTAATTTTTTTTTACACTTTTTTTTATAGATACATATTTTTTTTAAAATTTTATCTTTAACATTTTTTTATTTTAACTTTTTTTTTAATTGACGTGGGGATTCGAACTTAGATTTTTTTCAATCTGTGGTCGGCGACTCTAACCATTGAGCAACCGGACCGGTTGAAATGAGAGAGGCCTGAGAAAGTATTCTCCTCTCGCGCTCAGCGAATGTGTATTTTCCCATTTCAATCCCGATACAGGCTTGATTATTCAGCTTAATCCCGAATACATTCTTAAAAAATGCGAGCTTAAATCAAGTATTTTATACTTTCTTTATTTCTGTGTAAAAGTCATTAATTAATGTCCGATAAAAATGAGCATATTACCCATGGTGCAGGTGTTCTACATTACTTCAGCTTTACCACGGCATATTGCAATTTCCATTGGCACTTCAGCTCATTTAACGCCAAGAACATCGATGCTGCCAGCGGCTTCTTCTCTGATTGACAGAGCATTGAGAACAAAGCCAGCGGGCATAAATAGTGGGTGGTTGGTTATTGCTGAGACTGCACACAAAGCCAATGGCATTTTATGGCAATCCACACACACATACACACGGACAATTACACACACAGCAGCTTCTTGAATCGTTTGAAAAGCGTAAAACAAAACTTTGAACATGAAATGACATGCCGATTAAATTAATGCAGCGCCTACCTGACATAACATCCCATTCCATCCCATTCCATCCCAAGCCCTCCCTTCTCCTTCCCCTCCTGCCACGCCCCATTCCTGCTAGAGCGAAGGGAACTTGTCGTAGGGCTAATAAAGCGCCTGTATTGGCATCATAAAAACTTTAAGTTCGAATCGCTTGAGCCCCTGAGTTCAGTATCGCAAAATCTGTTGGGCCATTGACACCTGCGATCCCAAAAAGGCAACAAAAAAAACAGGGTATAACAAGGGAGGCCAAAGGCATCAACTGTCAGCCTCGTGTGCACGTAATCATAATAAATGACAATGGGTTTTATTTTTGCAGTAAGCGGATACTTTTATTTAATCATGCGCCCATGACATTGATCCCCTCACCCCTACAGTCCCCCTGCCACCATCCCCATCCCCTTTCCCTTTCCCTTTACCCGCATAAAAATGTGAAATGAAAACCTATCTCGTATCCCTATTCGGGTAAAGGCCAAGGCAGTTCAGCAATTGACGCAAAAAATCTCTTCTAATCAGTTGCCAAATTTGAAAATATTTATGCCCACGTTATGTATATTTACCCATGTCAACGTTGCCAGATTACACAAAGTGTCGTATTTATAATGCGGCAATAGCAATCAGCTTTGTGTCAGACTATGTCTCTACTCGATACTTACTCTCATTACCCTTCGACTCTTTTAAGCTGATTGAAACTTAAGTATTTTCTCTTCCAATTGGATATTTTCATAGTCTTGCAAAGGATATTTTAGTATTGTCACGGAGTGTGTTACGCAGTAAAGTAGAAAATAATTTGAAGATAATTAACTACTTACATAATAAAGCTTTCAAAAGAACGATCGGCCGATTAGAAACCTATAAAAGCGTTTGAAAACTTGTTGTACATATATGTGATATTCTGATTAGGTTATATAACACAATCATATCATGGAAATAAAGTAGACAATACAACTTTTGCATAAAAACATTTTTTATTTCAAGTTATTTCAATTAAATTTTATAAAATCGGCTTTTTTTTTGTAAATAGTCACAATATTACACTTAATATTTAATGATAAATGATTTAATTGCTTATCGCAGATATTTTGCTATGCACTACAAATTGTAGATAAATACTAAATTATACTAACAATTAATCGATGATTGAAATGTCGTATTAATTAATTTATTTATTTATGTTAGTTGTTAACATTTGACAGTTTATTATAAACAGTTCTGAGACTTGTTTGCTGATCAATCTTAAATGTAAAAGTTGTAATGGATAAACAAAATACTCAACTTGTATAATTGAATAATTGAGTTCATAACACAGGGAATTTCCATTTAAATGTAGCTAGAGCATCTTGCTCTCATCGTCTTGAAGTGTTCCCTGGGAAACACTCATCTGTCAGTGCTCAACTGTTTTTCGAGTCACATATGGTTCATGTCATCAAATACTCGTAGTATTTAAGTCCCATAATACTTTTATGCTATTGTACTTTGTGCAATCGTAGTGATTATTTATGTGCTTTAAGCCGAGATATTTTCTGCCATTCTCTGTACTGAGCCTGGGAACAGTTCTTAGTCTGCGCCTTGAATGCAAGGTGAAAGTTCCTAATAATTACACAATAAGTTTCAAATACTTTTGAACTACTATTGCTATTGTCAACTGAATGACTAAGCTCTTAGTGTGTGTGTCATTTTTCCCCTAAAGAGTTACTAGTACTGAAATATATTTTAAATACTTCTGCCATACTTTCTTTTGTTATGGAAAACAAAACCGAACTTACACTTGCCTGGCTATTTTTAATTACTCACAGCAACATTTTCATTCAAATTACTAACTTTCGATTGCCTTGGGGCTTTGAAACAAAGAACAACATGGAAACAACTCGCACCATACAAAGTACTTATTTTCACAGTTGTGTATGAGCATAATTTAAAGTTTTCCGAATATGTGTTTTAATCTACATAAATTGGTCAGGCAGTGAATCAACGAATGAGGTAAACTAGATGTCAATTAGAAAGTATTAGGGTATTTTAGTATTGTCAGTTGTATCAGTTGCTTTTTCCCTACGATATTCAAGTCGAAATTATAATAGAAAAATAATGTCAGTTAAATTTGAAAAACAGATTCTCACTTTTAGAGTCTCTCAATCTCAGTTTCTTGCATCGCATATCACCTATGACTTTGCTTAGTGTATGTTAATGTGTTTATACTTATGTAATATTCCCAAATCTAGGTCAAAGAGGCTCCCGCTTTGACTTGTGTTGATAGAATTGTGGCTCAGTTGCCATTAGCCTAAATCAACATGGACAGTCCAAGTTCCACTGGGAAATGGTCTAAAACTATGTATATACATATGTATGTAGTTGTATAAAAAAAAGAAGGTTGTGGTAAAGGGGGCAGGGTGCAGGGACAGCAGCACCAGCAGCTGTTGCAACTTTAGTTGCCTCGTTCGTCCCGTCCGACGTACTTGTCCGACATTCTATTATTTAATGAGAGTGCATAAAAAATTAAATCAAAATGCTTTGCACGCGGTGAATGTGTTACAGTTACAGTTACAGAGTGGGGAAGGGAATGCGGAAGGGGCAGAGGGATGCAAAAAGGAAGGACATTAGCAGATGTGGACAAGGACCAAAGAGTTGGGGCAAAACACACAGGACACTCAGAACACACAGCACACACAGCAAACGTGAAGACGACAGCGTTTAGTGGTCGAGCAAATATTTAGTGCCATCTTGAAACTCGTTGCGAGCGTCAGACCCTGCTGCCCCTGCCTCCTCCTTCTATCTCCCCGCCGCCCCTCTTGCGTTTTAAATATGCAAATGGATACTCGAAACTATTTTATTATTCACACGAGGCAAAAGGCACAACAAATACACACACACACACATGCGACCCTCTCAATCTGCTCGTAAGGCTTCTTTCCTCTCTCCACCTTCTTCTTTTTCTCCTGCTCCTTCTTTAGCATCTTTAGTTTCGAGTCCTTGTACTACATGCCACCCATTTTGGACACGGGAAGAGAGCAACAAATTTTCGGCCAGACGCGTACGGCTTTGTGCCACGCCCCCCGATTTCCACCCGCCCTCCGCCAAACAAAGTTCTTTAGTATTATGTGCTGTTTACGATGCCATAAAAAGAAGCAAAAGCTGCACCATGAAACAAACAAACAAGCAGCGGCATTAAAAAAGAACAACAACTTAATGTGATCCAAGCAAAAGTTCGAAACGCGCAGATACCCTGCAAAAAGGCATTAAGATTATTTGTTTGCAACATTTTCTAGGCCTTTCAGACAAATCGAGATTGATTCTAGCTATGAAAATATATAGAAATGTATATTTTACTTATTTTTCTGATGCTTTTTGCATCCCATTTGACATTTTCCTCTACTACAGGGTATATCAAATCATAAAAAAATTATGAACAACAAAGTAAGCGGTAGCTATGAAGAACATCAAATGCCCTATATAAAGGTTAAAAACGCCGAAAATGTTCGAAAAAGAAGAAGATTAATTCATTAATATTAACAATAAATTATTATACGTAATTAGCTCATATTTTGTGAGCAAATTTTAAGACTTATTAATAGAATGTAGTAGCATATTGTTTAAGGTAAAGTTAAGAACAAGTGTTTAATAAAGTTATCGATTGGCTGTCCACGATAACAATGTACTATATGGCAACGCTGTAACCTTAAGTTCTGGATTATAGGAAAAGACGAAATTTGCCGGAATGATTCGCGCTACCAACGGATGTAATGGACATGAAACTCTAAGAGAGATTTTCCGCCTTTGAATATTGGCACAAACAAGCAGACAGTTGAGACAGTTGAAGAGAGAGAGACATAGAAGAGAAAGGAAAAGAGATGGGCAGATTACCCAGATAGACATAGAGGCAGACTGAGTCACAAATGCTGTGACATTGTCCTGCAGGATTTGGCTGGGATAATGATGGGGATTGCCCTCTGTTTATCGGCACAAATGTCTGACCAATAAGCCGCCTAGGCACACTCTAGAGACACTCAAGATGGAGATGGAGATGGAAGAGAAGGGCAGGTCCTGTAGGGTCTGCCGGGCTGTGACCCGGCTCAAATCGTGTCGCGGCTTTGTCAACTCGACAGCAGTGCAACTCTTTGGTCTATATTTTTGTATTTTTGTATCCATGTCGCATATTTGCACAGGAAACGGAAAACGGCAAACGGTAAACGGAAAACGGAAACGATGCCTGTGGATGAGATGAACTCACATTCAGTTGGTTGGAGTGTGTCCTGGCAGCGAGCAGGGATTGGGGAGGGGTGGGGAGGGGCGGGGAGGGGCGACCACTCATCGACTCTATTTGATTTTGTGTCGCTTTTAAAACGGAAAATATTTGCGTTCTTATTTGCTGGTCAAAGGTCGCGTATTTAGCCTTCAATTTTTCCAACTCACCGCTTTGCAGGCTTCCTTCCAATTCCTTTCCTTTCATTTCTTTTCATTTCTTTTCTTTATGTTTATGTATTTTGTAATTCCCTATTACGATTTCTCATTTATAATTTACAATTCGTATTTGAGCAGCTGTTAAGGTAATTGGAAAAAATTTTTGCTCTTATTTATTTTTTTATTCATTTAAAAACATAGACGAAATCCAAACACAACATTTTCCTTCTATCCGCCATTCCAAGCTGGCTTCACTTTGTGAGCATTTTGATAAAAGTTATAAAGCTTATTTCAATTATAATAGTTTTTTTTCAAAAGAGTTTTTTATGGTCAAATATTCAAAGCGGTATCACGGGACATTTATCTTTTGCACCTTCAATTTGAATTAATTTTTTGTTTAATATACATATGATAGCAAAATTATTTTTCTTGATACATATGGGATACCCAATGAACCAAAATTTATTATGTTTTGTTAAAATTTGTGATATTTTTTGCTTTATTCAAACAAAATATACTTATGTTGAAATTAAAAAGAAGAAAACCTTACTTAAATACTGTTGTGTGATGACAGGCACTTGGTTAAGAATGTGAATGAAACTATATTAAAAACGATAGAGCATTCATTTATTAAACAGTCGAGGCGCAAATCAACCTGATGTGATTTTAGCTTTGTATTTTGGGCTTTGGGGCAAAAGAGAGGACAGGAAACTAAAGTAAATAAACGGCGCCTATGATTGTCCGTGTGTTTACATATTGCATACACATTTACGAGAGTGTCCTTCACGTTCTCCTCTATCTTGGTTTCATATGTTTATTGATGGCACAAATGGGTCGTTGTTTTCATACTCCCCTCGTGCGTGGCGTTATCGTTGCGTGGCCGTGACACGCCTCATAGCAGTGGCATAATGATGACACGGTAATCTCCAGGACACCAAGGACCACACAAGCATACGTCCAATCAGACTACCAGTCAAACAAAAAGCATATAAAAAGAATATAAAATACGCGGGAAAGACTATAGTCGAGTCTTATTAAGTATTAACCTTAGTAAAACTTTAATTATGATTTTTAAACTCTTATATATTTTTTTAAGGATTAACTACTGTTATATTTATCCAAGTGCTATAGAATATATCCGATTATAAAAAACTGTTCGGAAAGAATTTCGACTCGGCTTTAAAGATTTGCGTTAGCATTAGCATTAGCATTAGCATTAGCATTAGCATTAGCATTAGCATTAGCATTAGCATTAGCATTAGCATTCGCATTAGCATTAGCATTAGCATTAGCATTAGCATTAGCATTAGCATTAGCATTAGCATTAGCATTAGCATTAGCATTAGCATTAGCATTAGCATTAGCATTAGCATTAACATTAGCATTAGCATTAGCATTAGCATTAGCATTAGCATTAGCATTAGCATTAGCATTAGCATTACCATTACCATTACCATTACCATTAGCATTAGCATTAGCATTAGCATTAGCATTAGCATTAGCATTAGCATTAGCATTAGCATTAGCATTAGCATTAGCATTAGCATTAGCATTCGCATTCGCATTAGCATTAGCATTAGCATTAGCATTCACATCAACATACATAAACATACGGGACATACAGGTAGACGTGAAGGGGACGAAGGAAGAGTCTAGTGGCTAAAAAAAAGACGCTCTTGGACGTCCTTTGACTTTTTTTTTTAGCAGGTGATCTATGTGCGAGTTTCTGTGTGTGTCTTTAGCTTGGGCGTGCGTGCATGGATTATTTATTTGCGTTGACAAGTTGAGCGCAGCGTGCGGAAGCCCAAATGTTGGCGTGCCAGGACGTGGAGGACACGGTTGGGACAGCTTTGGGGAGGCGAGCTCGCTTGGAGGGAGATACCTCCCGCTAACTCCGCGGCTGCTCGACAGCTGATTTTTCAATGTGCCGCGCCTAATCATGCCAAGGGAGTGGCAACGGCAATGGCAACGGCAAAGACAACATCAACAGCACCATAAATAGTAGCCACAAGGACAGTAACAAATTGAAACGGAAGTTAGTTGGCAAATAGTTTGTCCGACATTCACATATTAAAACTGAAATTAGCAACAGAGTTTTAAACTTTTGTTAGTTGCAGAAGTTGCGCCAAAGTCATCAAATGTGACGAGCTGTTGCTGTGAATGTGACAGAGATGTGATTTCTCGAATATTTCGCATTAATAGCCTGAAGCAGAGTTGCTTTAACTTGAAAATAACAATCATAAACTGCAGCTCAGTTACTGCCTTTCTTTATTATATGTCGCTCACATATCCCTCCATGCAACTGAAGTTATTTTCACTCTCAGTTTTATTATATTGGCAAAATTTGGCTGGGCATAAAGACAGAGTTTTGTGTACGAGTAAGACAACATTCATCTAAAGTAGACTTTTCGTTGCTTTTCTATTTCATCTCGGCAACTTTACTCATTTTCCCTGTCAGTCTTATTAGATTTCAGTTTGGGATGGAAAATAGCAGAGTTTGAAGTAGACTTGCTGAAACTGGAAAAGAGCATTCGACTAAATCTGACTTTTTATAACTTTCTCTTTATTCAACTTTTTCTCTCATTACTATCTCGCTCTGTCAGCTTTCTTATTATAGATTGTCGCTGTTCGGCTAGAGAAAAGCTGAGTTTGAAATAAATTTGTTCAAACGGAAGTCAACAATTTTTAGCGACAGCTGTGTTGTGCTTTTTGATTGTCAGAGCTCGACTTTAAAATTTATGAATGGGTATTGTAATATGACTTTTTGGGTCAAACAATTAAAGAAAACTTTATAAAATTCTAGCTCAAAGAGATTATATTTTAAAGAACTCTGGGAATGTCCCTGATGTTTTATATTTGTCTAAAGCATTTTGTTATGATTTCTAATATTGATACAAGCTCAGCTCGGAAAACCTATAGACAAAATAGCAGATTTTTAAAGCTTGAGTCATACGATAAAACATTTTTTGCCAGTAAAAGTGATTTCACAAGCAAAGCTTAAAACATAGTTGATGTAATCTGATTAGAGCTCTTACACACATTTGAAACAACTTAATCCCGTTAAAGGCATAAATAAAAGTTGAGAAACTGATTTGAGTGGCAGGAGTAAGTTTTAGCGAAGCGATAAGCCAAGTGGCGTTAAAGTTTTGTAAAATTCTCATAACTGTTTTCACCAAGCACTTTTCCGAGATATAATCTCAAGTAGCCACGAGTTGATTTCATGCTCTCTCATTAGCTGAGCTAGTACTCTGCTAAGCTGTGGTTGCCTAGTCGCCTGGTTGCCTGGCTGCCGTTGAACAGGTCAACTAACCCTTTGGGTGTCGTTGTATCTGCGAGTCGCGGTGTCGTATTCGTAATGTTAATCTGACAACTTTCCGGCATTAAATTGAGCTTCTCCATTTATACAACTGGTCTCGTTGTGTTGCATTTCAACTCGACACAAACTTTGTCAGTTATGTGACATCATTGCGGCCACAAAGCGTGGCGCCACAGCACCAGATGCAGCTGCAACTCGCAACTTGCAACCCGCAACTAGCTACTGTGGCAAGCTTGTGCGTCGCTTCCACGCTTGTTAACTAGAAGTACATATCCTTGCAAGGATATTGCAGTTTCGCTCGGCTGCTTCTCTGTCAATGGGAGGCCAACTACGACCAGTGTTGCCAGCTTTTAAGAAGCAAAAAAGCTGCTTTTGCTGTGTTAACGATAAAAAAAAACCTGAGAAAATAAACTCATGTTTTTTAATGATTAGTTTTATTTTTTTTTCATAAGCAACCAAATTTCTGTTCAAGTTTGTCATAATAAAATGATTTCAACATTTTATTAGGGGTGCTTAGTTAGGGATTTTTCTCAAAAAAAATAAAAATCGTAATTTATTTCATACCTGTTAAATAAGGATTAGTAATCATAATCATTAGTAATAAGATTATTTTTGTTTAAAAGTCGAACTAATGATTAAATTACGATTATTTTCGGTTTTGTCCAATTATTTAATGATTACGAAAAATCAAAAATAATTTAAAATTAATATATTATATTATATTATATTATTATATTATACAACAAAAATTAGAAAAATAAAAAATAATCAAAAATAGTCTGTTTATATATTCGGATAAATTTTGATTTTTTTTCTGATTTTTTCTGATAATTTTGGCTACTTTGATTGTGAAAATTCAAAATAATTTGAATTTTACTAAATAGTCATTATAATCATAAAAAATCAAGAATAATCAGAAATAATCAGAAAAAATTAAAACTAATCAGAATACTCAAAAAGATTGTTTTTAATATTTTCTGATTATTTTTGATTTTTTGTAATCGTAATCATTGTATAATCACAAATTTTTCAACAGTGAATTATATAGTCACTACTATTATATCCAAAAATAATCTAATTGATTAGTAATTCTAATCGCAATTTAACAGGTATGATTTATTTATACGAGTTAATCGTCATGATTTATTATCAAATATGCAAAATAATGATTTTTAAATTTAAATCTTGAACTAAAAGGAGCGAAAAAAAGCCAGAATTCCCGCTGTTTATTTCAGCAAATGGACTTTGAAAAAAGCCAGATTTGTGGGGCTGTTCTGGCAACACTGTCAACGAGTTAAGGCGTCTGCTGTTTCCTTGTTTTCTATAATATTTCTCCATCTTTATTTCTGCAGTTATCCTTGTTGTCCTTTTGAGATGCTGCTGTTCCTGGCTAGTTGAACATGCCGCTGCTCGTTTAGATGTCATTTGATTTGTAACAAAACGCATAAGTGGCCAACAAACTTTTCCAATATACTTTAGCTCCCTGCTCCCAGCTCGTTCTTTCCTCCTTCAGTCTCCCTTATGTGAAACTCCTCCTTGTCATTGTCAACGTTTTCAGCCAGCAGAGGCTGAAGAAGGTCAGGGAACAGGTACACACAGTTAACGCTAAATGCTCGGCAAACACACACACAACTTTTTCTCCTGCCCTGCGATTTCTTTTTATTTTATTTGAAACTTTAGTTAGTCTGGTTGGCGCCACGCCCCTTTTGATCGACCATTGGGGCGCTGTGCAGCGGTCAACTCGATGTCAAAATTCTTCATTCGGAATTTCCTGACCTTTAAACGAAAACTTGTGTTAAAAGATGTTTGAAACTTATAGAAAGATTGCTAACAGATCACATTTTAAGGATAAAGACATCCATTTTGATACACAAAAGTTTTGCCTGAAACTATTTACCAGTCACCAAGTTAAATTATTCAGCTTTTATGAACAAATATTCTTCACCTATTTTTCTATACTGTCCGTTAAGCCAATAAAGAACTGTTTATTTTTAGTGCTCTCATTTATGTATTTGTGTTTATTCCTTTGCAACCACATTCACCTAATTATGTAAGTCAGTGTGTCTGTGCTTTTCCCTTTGCATGCATTCATCCTTTGATCTCCGTCTCTTACAGTTGACTTTGGATTTATTGCGACCCCCGCAGCAGACGCAGCATTCAATTAGCTGCACCGTTTCGCAGAGACTGAGTGAGTCACTCTTATACTCCTACTTTTGCAATGTAATCTAATATATAATACACTAGATGGTAACCCATTCTAGCACAAATTTCAATAAGGCGTAATGATTGACCACTTTTTTTAAATCAATAATTTATTAAACAGACTATATTTTCTATTTATACGTTTGTCATTGAACGCTTGATTTAAACAGAAAATATGAGTGCAATATTGAAATTTAAAAACTTAATATGATAAATAAATACAATCTTGATATACATGTAAGCTTTGAAATACAAATCTTTACTCTATTTGGAATAAATTCGGTTATTTTTTTTATTTCTTACACTGTGTGGAAATTGCACATACTGACAACTTTGGAAACTTTCGAACATACACAGAAAATTAATTTACTGTCGCCTAATAAATATAAGGGTAAAAGACATCTAAGCATCTAAATAACATTTTTTTTGCAATGGGTTAATGGGTTAAAGAAATTTTTGTATCATAAGAACTTAATTTAAGTGAATAAAAGATTAATATAAGAAACCCACATCAAAACATCTTTATTATACGCAAATTGGACAAATTTATGCTGTATGAAGACATTAGTGGCACACTGTATATGTCAATTGAATTTTAGTTGCATTTCAATCGCTAAAGAGATTTTTCATGACAACCGATGGATGATGAAATTGCACACCAGCACAGCACACCACACAAACACACATTTAGACCGAATTTTTATGGCAAAACTTTTTCGAGAAAAAGAAAAGTTGATGCAATCCAACCACTTGACTGTCAAGTTCTGAAAAGGGACTTTTAAAGTCCGTCGTTTTAAATATGCCAAGCACAAACATATCTGTGAAAGTTGTAGCTAAAGTTGGAAAATTGACAACCCAATGATATGTTGTTGAACCAGCCTCGAAATACCAAGGTAAGCGATGGCACAAATCAGGAAACTATCTTAGAATTTTATTTCATTTGCATTTTACATTTGTCAATACGCATCGCATCGGAGTGCAATCTAAAGGCGTCATCAATTGCAATTAACAGACGGAGCAGAACGAATTACTCTCAATCAAGTTGGCTTGAATGAGCAGCAGCAAGTCTAGAATTAGAACTTTAAATATGAAAATAGCTAAGAAATAATAAATAGTTAGACACAAATCGAAGAAGACAGAAATAGACTGCAAGTTTAACTTAAAGCTGTTGCAGGATTTAACACATAAGTAGTTCCAATTAATATAGACATTTATCATACATCCGATATCAAGATTTCAAATAATTGATTAATTAAATTCTACATAAGTTTTAGTAAACAATAGTCTATTTTTGTTTATTAGAAACAAATTTGAAACGTTTTCTTGTATCAAACAAATAATTTCTATGAATAAAATGCCGTGCTTATTTATAGAATTTATTGGAATCTCGGAATTCGGAAACTATTCAACTTTATATAATTTTAGATAATTACAAAAGCAAAATTTAAATTAAATATCAAAATTTAATTACATGGGCTTTAATTTAATTATATTAAAATTAAATGAATCTATATACTTACTATGTTAATTATATTTACTTTGTGTACAGAACAAACGAAGTTGTTTTATAAATTATAATTTTGAAGCTCAGAGTTTCATAGCTTCCATGAAATTATGAAATTAAAAAGTGCAATTCTTTATAATTCACACCAATTGAAAACTTCTGCCTTGAAATTCGATTAGTATGTGCAATACAAATACAGCAAAATCCTTTTCAGATTCGTTTCCAACTAAGCCGAAGCAATAAACAGTCATCTATACAAAAACACAAAGCATTTTAAGACAAAAGTAATTGTATCTATTGCATGTGAAGAAGTGTTAGGAACTGGTCAATAGCGCAAGTCACAATGAAAGAGAATAGTTTGAAAAATGAATTGCCTTTGTGCCAAGTTAATTTCCAATTTTAGGATTGCTTTGGATTGGCAACTGGCCAATGGCGAACGTATTGCGATTGCGATTGCACATTTTGCTGTCCAGCCTCCAAACCTGGATGGTATCTTATAATTCAAATCCAGTGCACGTTCCGCTTTTGGTCACACATTCGTTCGTTGGGACAGACAGTGAGTGAGTGAGACGAGTTTTGCCGTCGAAATTCTTCTTCATTGTTTGGCTGACAAAATGCGAGCTAAATTAAAATGCAAGCCAAATAAAAGCCGAATGTGTGTAGATATGCCATGGAAGGCTCTAGATTCTCGATTCTCATTCAAACAGACTCCACATCCACATCAAATCTGACCACACCACACAACGTGGTTATGGATGAGGCTGGATGAGGGGACGCAGCTTCAGATTGTCAGTCAACTTTCGCAATCGAACCGGTTTTTTTTCATTGTTAACAGGAAAACTGCATAAACAATTCTTTGTAGCCCAAAAGGGTTATCTAGAATTGCGAAAAGATAGACGATTTTTTTTCGAGAATTTCTTGATTGCCTACATCAGCCAAATCCATATTGATTTCATGCGAATCATATCCAGCAAACAACAACACTAATATACACATAAATATTATCATTTAAGTGAATCTGCAATAGCCTGGCCGCAGCTTGTATGGAGTTTTTTCAAGTTGGCGATATCAATGAGCGCCGGGCTGAAAAATATTCGTTTTCACCCCTAGAATACACCTGCAAAATTTGAGCCCGATCGGAGTTCATTTGATGGACCCAAAAACGGGTCAAAGGTCACCCCAAGCCATTTGTATGGAAAAAATCAGTTGTTGTATGGAAAACTTTTTTGTTTCTTAAGATATCTCTACGAAACTTATTACATGTCAATATTTAATCAGTTCACACAATTGGGTAAAGTTTTATCAAAATCGGACTACCATATCCTATAGCTTTCATAGGAACAATCGGGTGAAAGTCACCTTTAGTAAGAAAAACTTTTTTGTTTCTGGAGATATCCGAGCCAAACTCACAGATTGTATGCTTAGGACTGTCTCCTACAATCTGACCAAATTTGGTCAAAATTTGACTACCATATCCTATAGCTTTTATAGGAACAATCGGATGCAAATTCACCTTTTGTATGAAAAACTTTTTTGTTTTTTTAAGATGTCTCTACAAAACTGACAGATTGTCAGATTTAGTCGGTCGAGTACATGTAGATCGCATTGCAGTTTTGGTGAGCTACAATGGATCGTATAAGCTCTTAGGTGCTCCCAAAATTGAATCGGGTACAGGGATGAACATCGCCCCAGCTGTACATAATACTCTAGTAGAGTGGGACATTGTAGGAAAAGTAGAAGCCTCGAGCTTTGATACAACTTCCTCCAACACTGGTCTCGAACGAGGTGCCTGCAGTATATTGGATGATCTTTTCGGTCGAAATCTGAACTATCTTGGATGCCGTCATAACATTTATGAGATCGTACTCAAGGCTGTCTTTGAGAAAAAGTTAGGAAAAAGCAGTGGACCCGAAACTTTAATTTTTAACAGACTTGCGGATATATGGCCAAAGATAAATCAAACTGAGTTTTAATACGGTTTGGAAGATAAAAGTGTTGCAGCAAAGATTTCCCAAAATGACTGCGAAGATCTCAAAGAGTTTTGTCGAGCAAAGCTTAAGCTTCCACAGATTCGTAGCGATTACAAAAAGCTTTTAGAGCTGACAATGGTATTTCTTGGCGAAAATGTTAGTGCTTTTCGGACTTGTGGGGCGACACCTCATGCAAGATTTATGGCAAAGGCAATATATAGCTTAATAAATCTTCCTTTTTCGTAAGCATATCAAAATGACCCCGAGAGAGCTGGAAAATATTCGAGACGTATCGATATTTGTAGTTAAGCTCTACATAAAGGCTTGGTTTAAATGTACCAATGCTATTGCATGTCCCAATCAGGACTTAAGTTTTTTGCAAGCAGATATCGATTTTTCAAATATCGATACAATCGTCTCTGAAACAATTGCTATTAAAATGAAAAATCACTTGTGGTACTTAATACCTAATGTAGTGGGCTTAGCATTTTTTGACCCTGAAGTATCGAAACAAGAAAAAATAAATATGGTTAAAAGACTTTAAGCAATGGAACCTGCAGTGCCATTTAATAATTACAGACAAATTTCTGACGTCAAAAATGTTATAAAATGCAGCCTTGGTGATCTTGTGTCATACAAAACCAAAAATCTTTTGTCCAGTTTCGAGCTTCAAGCTGATTCCCTCGAGGTTGACCCTTCTGAATGAAATGATAATGAGAATTATCAAAGTGCTTCTAGGTTTTTCAAGAACCTTTGTGTAGTCAATGATGTTGTTGAGCGTGGAGTAAAGTTTATGAAAGATTACAACAGAATTTTAACACGCGATGAGGCAGTGGCACAGTTAATTTTACAAGTTGTTGATCTCTATAAACAAAAACATCCGAGCCATAAAAAGTCCGAATTGAGTTATATTCTTAAATCATTTATATTTTTATGAATCTCTGTGGTTTACTTTTAATGTCCTTATTCAAATAAGAGAAATAAATTTTAGCATTGAGAATATATTAAGTACAATAAAATTTGTTTTTTTTTCTTAGTTTGGCTAAAAAATCTAAATCTTATACCAAGCTCATTTTCCACCCGATTCTTCCTATTTTTCATATATTATTATTTAAGTTATAGGATATAGTAATCCGATCTTGAATAAATTGGGTCAAAATGTATTTAACATAATAACATACATAAATAGATACAATAACGTGTGTCACACAACTAATATTTCACCCGATTATTCCTATAGAAGCTATAGGATATAGTAGTCCGATTTTGATAAAGCTTTGCAAAATTGTATATAGTAATAAAATGTTAGCATGTAGTAAGTTTCGTAGAGATGTCTTCAAAAACAAAAAAGTTTTCCATACAACAACTAATTTTTTTCATACAAATGGCTTGGGGTGACCTTTGACCCGTTTTTGGGTCCATCAAATGAACTCCGATCGGGCTCAAATTTTGCAGGTGTATTTTAGGGGTGAAAACGAATATTTTTCAGCCCGGCGCTCATTGATATCAAACATTTTTTTTAAAAAGGCCATCCTAATCTGCAATATAGGTACGTAATTATTTAAGGCAGTTAATTACAAATTTATTTACTTAAATAAATAAATGAATCAAATATATGTCAAGACATTTTAAATTTTTTTACATTTGAAATCTATTGGGCTGTTCGAGATTTGAAAAGTATTCCTAAATAATTGTATCTGTAGTCGAAGGGTAACTTAATATTCTTATATTAAAACACATTCTAAATAAGAGCGGTATTTTGTATTACAAATTTATGTTCACTAAGGTACACACAATTAAAATGCACTTTGCCTGTTTGCTCAGAGAAGGAAATGTGAGAAGTATCGAATAATCGATAGCTGTCGAAAAGAATAAAAAGTTGGAGCCAGTCTTGATTTCTGGACGCGCCAGTCAACGTTGAGCGATAAAATGCTGACCATTTGCTCATCAGCTGTTCTTCAACACTTACCACACACACAGACAGAGAGACAGAGACAGAGAGAGAGAAAGAGAGAGAGAGAGAGAGAGAGAGGTAGAAACACGCACGGATAAGCACACTCGCAAACTGGGCCAATTCCCCAGCCTCCTCTTTGCTCCCAATCCGTTCGCATCACTTCAAAAATGGCAACTTGCCACGCACGTCGTTCAACTTTGATTTCTGGCCAAAACGTTGCTTCTCTTCTCTTCTCTCTATCCATCCCCTTCCCTTCTCCCTCTGTGACGGTGTTTTTGTCGTCGCCTCAGTTGGCCCCAAAATTCGTAGACGGCACCGCTAACGTGGCCAAAACTTTCTGACTGTTTGTCGGCAAAAGTGACTTTTAGTGGCCACGTTGTTGCAACATTGCTGTTGCTTCTGTTCGGGGCATGCCACAAAGGACAGAAAATAGTTTGACAACATCAAGTGCTTAACTTGTATCATCATCATCATCATCACCATCGACATTATGTCAACCCACAGTGGGCCCCATGATGATTCAATAATTTAGACCCAAAATTTTATTATGAAAATATGAAAAACTTTAAGATTCTCTAAACAGCTTAAGTTGATTTAAATAAACTGAATAACTTTAAGCTTCCTTATTTAATACACAACATTTTGTTCCAATTGTATGGGCTAAGTAAATGTAAGAGAATTCTAAATAAATAAACTAAGGACAGTTTACTTTATCAGAATAAAAATATCTTCACGAATATTTAATCTTTTGTTTATATTTACTTGAGAGTCCTTTAAATAAACAATATAATCGAGGGCTCTTTTGACTAAGAAGAACAGTACCTCGACTTTATCAAATTGTTGATATTAAAAAGCAATCAAAAGATTCGCCATTTGGCCTCCTCAGCTCAAGAGATTTCTAATTAAAAACCACTTGTGTCAACCACATTTGTTCGAGTATGACCCAAAATAAATAGCAGAAACCAGAAAGCACATCTCGTTTTCGAAGCAACAAGTAATTGTTTTTGCCATATAAAAGAAATTAACGAATAGCAGATACCCTACACTTAAAATACAATACGCACTTTTTATCCTAACGAAATATTATTATTTATTTTTAGCTTTATAAAATTTTTAGGATATAAAGAAAATATGCAAAACTTAATAAATCGGATAAAAATGCTCTGAATATTCAGAAAATTAAAAATGTTATAAATCGAGGCAAGAATTTTATACTAATTTCGATGGTATTCTCAAGTTTGAAATATTTCGAAATACAATGCAAAGTTTATTTTTTTTTCAATTCCTTTCTGTTCTAATAAGGACGAGGTATAAAGAAACCGTCTATCACATTTGGTTACTAACCGGCTTAGCTGTAATAATATTGCGCTTAATAAACCATATGTAGAAGTAAAAGTTGCCTCCCCCCCCCCCCATAAATCCCATCAAAAGTTATGCCCGAAAAAGTTAAGAGCCTTAACGCCACTTAACTACTCGTATCGTAACAATTAGCAAAAGTGCTTCGCAATTTTCGTGCACTTTTATTAGATTATCGCCCACAGTTCTCACATGCGAGTCATTATGAGTGCTCAACGCATTTGTTCTATGTGTGTTTGTGTTTGTCTGTTTGTTTGTTTGTTTGTGCATAGCATAACCCAATTAGGAAATTACTTATGTAAAGTACTCATTGTATACAAATACCAATAAGAAGTTTTTGCCTCGTCCAGCATACCCCATGCTCGGGAAAAATGCATTGAAAACGAGCCCAACTTAAAGTTTCAACTTTAAACTAACGAGGAAAACGATCATTAGCTATGCGGCTAGTTTAAGATTTTCCTCTCTCCCTATTGAAACTAGAAAATCAATGAAAATACTTGAAACTTCTTGCGACAGCCACAAAAAAAAAAAAAAAAAAACAAGCAAAATGGAGAGACGAGCAAAAGAAACTTTAACCTTTTTATTAAAGAATTTTATCCGAGAAATATTTTGTACTTTTTTTTATTTTATTAAGCGTTTTTCTTTTCAGTCTATAACTTAAAGTTCCGATTTCGAGTCGTATATGTTATGTACAGAAGTGGACAAATAAAACCGGACACCATAAAAGAGCGGTTTTTGGAGTATTTTAAAGTGTTTATTTATTAGACCATAGGAAAAGGCCTAGGAACCTTTTAAGTAATACAAAACTTTCATTATCCCATTAAGTTCCCATCCAAAATTTAGAATTTCTGGTAATTTCTACTTTTTAAACTTTTTTCCTCGGGCTCAAACAAAAAATGTTTGGATGCAAGAAAAAACTTCAAGCAATTCTAATAGTGACTGTCAAAAATTTCTTTGCTAGTATTTTTTATAATTTTTTCAAAACTGTTCCCTTATCTATGATGAAAAATGTGTTGAAATAGTAATTCTTAGCAATTTTCAAAAAAAAATAAAAACTACTCGCAAAAAGATTTTTTAAAACAAAATTTTTCAGTCACTATTAGAATTGTTTTAAATTTTTTTTCAGGGTTTAAAGTTTTAAAAAAAAACTTTTACAAAAATTAGAAATTTTCAAT
This sequence comes from Drosophila recens, assembly GCA_037043495.1. Lineage (NCBI taxonomy): Eukaryota > Metazoa > Arthropoda > Insecta > Diptera > Drosophilidae > Drosophila > Drosophila recens. Next base: position 124,629 of record JBAMBJ010002130.1, read on the forward strand.
GGGTTAAGGAAAGTCTTGTATCATTCAAACGGTTCCTAGGTCTCATACGTTTATCCTATGATCTAATAAATGAACACAAAAAAAAACTCATAACACCGCTCTTTTATGGTGTCCGGTTTAGTTCGTTCGCCACTGTATATACAGTCGAAGTTCCCTAACTCGAATCACCATTATCCACGAAAAAAGGTTCGAGTTAAGGAGACTTCGAGTTAGGGAAGTAGAATTGTATGAAATTTGCCTAGTATTGCCACTCGATTTTGTTCGAGTTAGAGAGACTTCGAGTTAGGGAAGTTCGAGTTAGGGAAGTTCAACTGTATATTTTTAATACTCTGTTCTCATCAGTATCATATACTGTAAGAAGTGTTTAATAGTTGAAATTCGCTCTGAAATGCCAAAGAGCCCAATCTAAATCTATCAATGTTGTGGAACAGTTTTTAGAGAATCTACTGCAAGAATCGTTCTGAACTTTCGCAAAACTGTAGTTGAAAGTCAATTTGTATTAATTTCCGTTTGGCGGGCTTAAAGCTGCTTCATTTTAATCAAATATGTGTCATCGCGGATTTATGACACTAATTGACTTTAACGCCAGCTACTCTTCTGGCCTCCATCCTCTCCATCCGCTCCAGCTCTATCCAGCTCTCTCTGCAGCTATATTTCCAATCATCTAGTGCAGGCGTTGCCAAGTACTAAGAAGTAAGTGGCTCGGTCTCTGCCTCAGTTGCTGCCTCGTCCTTAACAACGGTTCGGTTTCAGTTCGCTTCAGGAAGAATTAATTAAAAAACTTAATCTGCTTTGGCAGCCCAGCCGCTTCGTCTCCGACTCTTGACTGTCGATGGTTTGACGGTTTGCCGGTTTGGCGGGTTTAGTGGTTTAGTGGTTTGGCCTTTTGGTGTCTTGCCAGCACGAAAGTAGCTTGGGGGTTTCATGCTTCTCCCGGCTACCAGGCAACTTTCAATCTGCCATCTGACAGCGATTTGTTGAGTGTCTATCGCTGTCGACTCTAAGCTTCTATTGAAATCCCATTAAGTGTATGCCCACAATCTATCTTAAAGGTGTTCAAATTGCTGACAAAGTTTTCAGGTGTCAATTTAAAGTTGCCACAGCACTATTTATTTAAAATACAACTCTGTAATGATAGAGGAAAACAACTTTTTGTATTGACATCCATTTTCTAATTCACTTTCGGTTTGAAATTTATATTAAATTTTATTTAGATGCATTCATATACATATATTATGTTCTTGTATAAATTCATAAGCCCTCACATTGAGAAGTAAATGTTAAAAAAAATTACTCGTATAAGGCATGAGAGTTATGTCAAATAATGTTATAAAAAATAATATTTCTAAATTCACTATACTATTAAATATTTTTAAAGGATGATAATGATATAGATAAGAAAATGTTAATCTAAAAAAAGGTAATTGTATCTTCAACTCTGGTATGTTCACAATTAAAGCTAAGAAATGAGTGAGCTCCAACTACAGGGTATCTGTGAATACATTTTAAGCAGAGTATTTTCTTGGCCATCTATCAAGCACTGTGTTCTCCTTCTTGATTTATCCTGTTAAAACGAATAAACAAGTCCAACAAGTGACAAATTGACTTACCAAGTGAACGAAAGCTTTTAGCTGAATTAAATCTTTTGATCAAATGAAGCAAATGTTACTCGAAGCTTTAAGCTTAACTTATTGCTGTTAATTTGACATTCTGGTTGTCTCACTCGCACTTTTAAATCATCATTGCAAATGGATAATAATCACTTCCACTTTTGAAAATTGTATATTTAAATAAATTAGTACTGTGTCAAAGAATGAATATTGCCATTTTCAGAATTAGTAATTACTACCATCGATTAAAGTTAATTCGCGGTCATTTGGCCTTAATTTTTGCACATTTTTTCTCCGATATAAATATAAATACAGCAAATAAACTCAGTTGCCTTTAATGTTTCAAAAAAGAGTTGCAAATAATTAATTCAGTCAACGGAATGTGGCTTATTTGCTTAGCATTGGTCGTTATTTGTTTGCACAACCTGTAATTGACATCGAAGTCTCCTTCTCTCCCACATTCCCTTCCCACGTCATATGAATACATATGTTTTTCCTTTCATACATCGCATTTCGATTCGCTTGATGTATTTCGAAATGAGTTGGTTGGTATTTATTTCTTTTTTTTTCGATATTTCGAATACAATTTGATGTTCTTTTGACAGGCGAAAAATATTGTAATTAAATGCAACAATCATCAAGGAGAAATGCAAAGTTCCTATGAGCTTTATTTTAAATATACAGAAAAGAAAAAATATGTCAATAATAAGTTGGAGATTCCTTTAAGCCTCAGGAAAACTTGAAACTTTCCTGAACAAGTATTATGTTCACTGAGAAATCTTCTCGCAGGCAATCAAGTTCAAGGTTTAGTGAAACAAATTAAGGAGAGGATCAAAAGAAGCCTCAACGTGAACCTTGTTGAACTTGGATGAATTTAATTTAAACTTTCAACATGCAACTTATTTATAAATAATCGATTAAAAAATATTTACTTTAAATGTTGAGTTGCATTTATTTTTAAAAGTATTTGCCCAATTGTGCGAGTACTACGAGTAGCTCTATAAAACGGTAGGTTTGTTCTACGGAAGGCATCAGATTCCATTTTCACTTCGAGAAGTGCAGTGATCCGAGAACCGGGCTCCAAGGCGAACACATCATGAGAATTACCATTGCCTGTCTTATTGGTAAGACGAGAGTCCTTCGAACAAAAGGATCCCAAGCACCAAGGGATTCCATTCAACTACGAATTTTATATTTCCAGCGAGCTTCTTGCTCTTAAGCTTCGTTAATCAGTCCGCAGGAACGGAGGAATGTGGATGTACGGAGACAACAACCACCTGTAGACCAACAACAACCACTTGCAGTACAACAACCACCTGTAGACCAACAACAACCACTTGCAGCACAACAACCACCTGTAGACCAACAACAACCACTTGCAGCACAACAACCACCTGTAGACCAACAACAACCACTTGCAGTACTACAACAACCACCTGTAGACCAACAACAACCACTTGTAAACCAACAACAACCACCTGTAGACCAACAACAACCACTTGCAGGACAACAACAACAACATGCAAACCAACAACCACCTGCAAACCAGCAACAACTAAGAAAACCACAACATGCAAACCAGCAACAACAAAGAAAACCACCACATGCAAACCAGCAACAACTAAGAAAACCACCACATGCAAGCCAGCAACAACTAAGAAAACCACCACCTGCAAACCAGCAACAACAAAGAAAACCACCACATGCAAACCAGCAACAACAAAGAAAACCACCACATGCAAACCAGCAACAACTAAGAAAACCACCACCTGCAAACCAGCAACAACAAAGAAAACCACCACATGCAAACCAGCAACAACTAAGAAAACCACCACCTGCAAACCAGCAACAACAAAGAAAACCACCACATGCAAGCCAGCAACAACAAAGAAAACCACCACCTGCAAACCAGCAACAACAAAGAAAACCACCACATGCAAACCAGCAACAACTAAGAAAACCACCACCTGCAAACCAGCAACAACAAAGAAAACCACCACATGCAAACCAGCAACAACTAAGAAAACCACCTCCTGCAAACCAGCAACAACAAAGAAAACCACCACATGCAAGCCAAAGACTCCTAAAACCACCAAATCCAAGACCACGACTAAGAAATGCCAGACAACCAAACCAACCTGTAAGACAACAAAGCCAAGCCTCCCGTGTGGTCCCGGTGGAAGGCCTTGTCCCGGCTGCCCAGCACAAGGACAGCTCTGCAAGGATCTCCTGGCCAAGGTGAAATGCCTCGAGAACAAGATCAGGAAATGCGTCTGTGGTCAGTGCCAGAAGTAAGACACGATTGTGACATGGAGCCACTACATCTTGAGAGCCACTCGCACCACCCTTGACTGTTGAATTTGGATCGCCAATTGAATTTGTTGACTAATTTCTTTTATAAGTTTTTTCATTAAAATAAAAATAAATCTTGTTGCATACCAATTAATGATGGTTTACTGTAGAATACTAGCTATTACTAATTTACAGAATCTTCGATCGATTTCCAAATACAATTTTTTCCCTGTGATGACTTGACTTACAATAGCGTGTTTGGTAAAAAAAAGAGTGTACTTATTATTTTGGCCAGTAGTGTACATATTAATTTCAATGCTCAGTTTTTCAATTAAATATTTGCTTATCCACAAAGGCATTTCTGTCAATTTTAATGAAAATACTCGTACATGAACCGCAATCTGAGGTTTCAATCTGCGGAGTGATAAGAACTATGGCATGGCAAAAGTTATGCCTGATGTTGACTGCGGCCAAAAAGCATTTACCAAAATGAGCAATCAGAAGCCAGAAAAACCGAAGCCATTTAACCCACAATTTTTGGGCCAAGTCTCACGAGCAAAGGCTTTAAAATCTCTTTGCTGCTGTGTGATTTCAGTTAATTAATTATTAATAATTAATGAACAGCAGTTGTTGGTGTGTTGCTGTTTATTGCCAGCTCCTCCGGCAGCCACTTTTGCTACCCTGTTGCCTGAGTTTATGATGCGGCCATAAAAACACAATTAGATTGAATGCGAAGCTCATAAAAGCAACATGAGCGGCAAACGGAACGCGGCCATCAACCATCGACACTGCCAAGCCGCACTAATTGAAATAATTGAAATAATCAGACGAGTGGGCGTGGCACCTGCTAATTGTATCCCACAGCTGCCCGCCGGCTGTTTTGCGGCTGTTTCTCTCTGGACATGTTCAATGTCCAATGTGCAATGTACAATGTACAATGCCCAAGAGTTGCAGCTAAATGACAAGTGTTATTGTTGCTTCTGTCGCCTGTTATTTTAGCCCTTTGGATATGTCAGTCATTCAATCAAGACTTCGATGTTAAATCATTCATCAACGCTTATACTTAATCCCATGGCTTAATTGACATATTAATTGACATATCATCTATTTAAAATGTCGAGCCTACAATTTGGAGCTTTTCCTTCAATTTGTTTAAGACACTTTACTGTACATCCCTTGCATACAATTTTTTTTTGATAATTATATTAAATGAGCTACAAATAATAGAACCAAAACAAATAGCGCAGTGATTTAAAATTTTTTTTAAAAATTCTCATTAAAAATTTAATTTGCTACATGTTTTTAGCTATAATTTCAATTTTAGATAAGTTTATATTTAATACATTGTATAGACTTAAATTGTTAACTCCAAAATATCATTTTCTTATTTCATTAATTTTATAATATTATTTGTTTATTTCATTGTCAAAATAATTGTATTTTCTATCGACTGTTTTTAATCGAAGTTTAATAAATACAAAATAACATAAAACTGCCATGGCCCAGGGTCAGGGCTTCCTTTCAATGGGCCACAATTTAAAAAACAATTCAATTTCATGGCCGCTTTGCCTCCAAAGATTGACTGTGCCAATCATCCTTGTCAAGTCCTTGTCTTATGGCTCTCAAGTTCTTTTATTTGCCTGCCAATCCATAAACAGTTTTTGCCACAAAGCCAATCGACGAAGAAGCCATAAATCAAAATAGCTTAAAACGTTCAATACAAATCGCCATTCACAATTTGTTATTTGCTATACAATGCTTGATACTCAATTTGATTCAGAAAATAGCCATAAAAGTGACTTACAAGTAAATATTTATAGAAAGAAATTATTGTACATTTGTGTGTCAGGAATAGGTTTTGGGCAAAAGTATATAACAGAAAGATGAAGGCGTGGCAGACCTTATAAAATTAAATATAATTTTAATCGGTATCAGAGAGATGGTGACGCCAACTTTGATATGTAAGTTTCTATTTATATAAAAACGAAGCTTTTATACTGTTGTAGTCTCTTCGAACTGACTTTAAATACTCATTCGAAACGTAGTAAATAAATTGAATGAAGTCGCTTACAAAGTAATTACTTGAGCGTAATTTAATTAAAATGCAATATAAATAATAAGCCCTGCCATTTATATACGCAATTTATGGCATACGTAATAGCAAATGGCAATGTTGCAGGAGATGGAGATAACATACATATACAGCAGAGTGATTGACTGAGAGACTGACAGACAGATACAAATACTATCATCTGCATAATTTATTTTTGTGAGCTGAGAAAAACCTATGCATAGAGACGACTGAAAATCAAGCCAAAATTTTGTGCCAGAAATGCCAATTTAATGCTATTCCCTTTTTGGTTTTTCTTACATTTTCTTAAGAGTACAAATTGATGCGAGTGCTTTACAAGTACATAAGGGAAAACAGAGCAAATTGGATGTGATTTGTTTGTGAACTTCTTTTGGCTCCAAAGGCCACTGAGATCATAGAAAATATGAGAGCTATTGGATAACTCTTTTACTAAATAAAAACACTAGATTTTAATCAAAGCTTTGAGCCTGATAAACACAATTTAGATATTCTACAAATTCCTGAAATTATAATAAGTATAATAATCATTTACAATATTTCATTAGTTTTAAAGAAAATTTCAATGTTTTTTTTCATAAATAAATACAGAATACACCCAGGGAAATAAATATATGTGGGTGAAGCTATTCAAAAAAAATATACTTTTAACACAAAAGATTTGATGCAGATTTCTTAAAATAATCTTATCATTTAGTTTCCTTTTGAATGACACAAGTACCCATGGAAAATTTAGAACTTTTGTAAAAAATTTTTGCAAAAAAAATTTTTAAAAATATTTTTGCTAGTATTTTTAAAATTGTTTTTGAAAATTCTTTTTGCAGTCACTCTCAGAATTGTTTGAAAAATTTTTTTGCATCAAAAAAGTGAAAAAAAAAACACTTTTACAAAAGTTCTAAGTTTGGGTTAAGAACATTTTTGTTAATTCAAAAGGAAACTAAATGATAAGATAATTTTAAGAAATCTGCATCAAATCTTTTGTGTTAAAAGTATATTTTTTTTGAATAACTTCACCCACATATACTTATTTCCCTGGGGTAATAATGAACTTCATAATAATTGGGATGCCATTTAAACAGTCGAATGTTCAGCTTTTGAACTATCCGAGCCGGCTTACAACCTTTGAGATTATCTATTAATTTCTGTAAAAAGCATTTGAATGAATCTATATCGACTTATCCTAATCAAGAATATATATACTTAATGGGGTCTTTCACACAGCTTGCGACAGATTTATAATACCGTCTGCAATATTTTTACCGAGGCAAAAGAGCTGCGAAATCAACTTGCAGAATGACAGACAGTGAGGCAATGAAGCAATAAGTGAACTCGAAGTGAGACATTCAGTCGAATTGAGACAGTCTCAATTATGTGTGGACGCTGTCGTCGTTTGTCATTGGCGCTGTCTGTCACTGTCACTGTCAGTGTCATTCTGACTGTCACTGTCTGTCTCGTTGGCTGTCGTGTTCTTTCAGTTTATGAGTCTCGCTTAATAATAAGTATGTTAATTGACAGCTTAAGCCAACTGTCAGCACATACATGCATACATGAAAACGATATATGTACGTAATGGCATTACAAAAACCAAAAGAGGCACAAATAAAAATAGAAATTGTAATTGTAATCATCAGAGTCCGATTCGAGTGTCCATCCAATAGAAAATTGATGGCGCGGAACAGGGCGTATGCGTAATATCAATATGCCAATACTAATGCCAATGCCAATATGCATATAACCATGAAAGAATGCAAATATAATGAATTTTTGGCAAGTTGTCTGTGCCACGACCCTTAGACGATGCTTGCCAGCGCTTTCAGCATGAGAATGCAAATTGAAAATTAAATTAATTTTGCATATTATTTGCATGGCAGCTATCAGCACTGTGGATGACTTTTAGACTCTCTATTTTTAAAAATATATACACAATACAATAAAAGAGGGTACACAATAGTCATGTTAAAATACATACACTACTGGCCAAAATAATAAGTAATTGTATAAAAATTACGAATAAGTGGCTTTTAAGCAATATTAAAAAAAAAATATAAAAAATACAAGCGAAGAGATTTTTGAAATTTTTTTTTCAGCCACTTCGAAATTTTCAATGGTTACCTAGTGGGTTAAAGAAAGTTTTGCATCATTCAACCGGAATTTAAACGAGCTTTCCAAATATATAATTTTTTACTGTAAACACTTGACTTTCAATAGCTTGTATAGTAAAAAAAGAGTGTACTTATTATATTGGCCAGTAGTGTTGATGCATATGAAACTTAGTTAAATTTAGATTATCCCACTGTGCTCTTATTTTAATTCGTGCAAACAAACAATAACAAGTTGTGCAAACAATTGTAATGAGCTCAATAAACTGTCAATAAACTCGCATACGTATTTTTTTAATTTTATATACCTGTGTACATACATATACATATGTACATATATATGATAATTATTTGCATATAAAAATATACCTAAACAAATTGCGCTTCGATTTATTTTCCAGGCACATCGCGTCTTCTCCCTGCGCTCACCTTTTTGGCCCTCGTTTAAAATTGTGGTAACACCAAAATGCAAATAACACTGCTCACCTAAAAAGGGGGCGTGGCACTGTAAGCGTGCTAAAAATGTGAAATCAACTCGGATACACACAAGGTCTGATCAAAAAGCTTCGCAGCCAAAAACAAAAGCGTCAGCTGCAGTAACAACAACAACAACAAGAGCAATAACAGCTTGAAGATAATTATCATAGCACTTGTGCGAGTGTTATTAAAAAGTGGGCGTGGCAATGGGGCAACACCAATGGCTGACCATGGCGCTGTTGCTGTCAGTGTTGCTAATTAGCTGCTGGCCGATTGGCAGCCAGGCGTCCATTGACTGTGCCGATTGGCAGAGTCCAACTGAATGTAACAACAACACCAAGAACAACAGCAACAACAACAACAACAGCAACAACAGAACTGGCAGCAATAGCAGCAACTATATTGCCGCCTCTTCGTCATCATCACCATCATCATCCTCGTCAGCCTCAACTTTGGAGCATTTGAATAGCTCCATGTTGGCTGACAATCTGCTCGAACCCGACCTGGAGCGAGATGGAGACAACTGGCCATTGGAGCGTGTCGTGTCCACCATTGTGCCCGTCTTTTTTGGCATTATTGGCTTCGCCGGCCTCCTGGGCAATGTGCTCGTCATCCTGGGTAAGTCAGCACTCTCTTTTATATGTATGTACGCATGCATTTGGCCCTCTTTGCCCACTTTAATTACAGCCCCAAGACACACACAGTACTCGTTAAACCGACCCCATTGCAGTCGTAACTCCGGGTCGATAACCGCTGGGGTCTTTGGCTTTTCGCAAATTATGCGTAATAATTGCAAATATTACTCGTAAGCCGTACATTAACTGGATTTTATATGCCATTCATCCATAAACGGGCCACGCACAGCGCTGCGACTATAAAAGCCAATTTTCTATAAAGTTCAAACTGCACTAATTGATTTTTTATATACCGACTGCAATGTGTGTGCGTGTGTATATGTGTATGTGTTGCGGCGCCAAAGTCAAGGCCAGCAAATTGCAACTTTGCGTAGCACAGTCCCCTTGTATGCCGCATATTCTCCGATTATGCGTCATTTTAGATCATTCGAAGCAACGAGGAATTCGTATTTATTTGTTTTAGCTTGAAAAAATCGTAAACATCATACAAGAAATAAATTAAAACTGTTTTCTTTAGACTATTCTCCTTTGCAGATACATTTTCCAAGATCAGTTTTAATCATATTTGACTTAGATTTTGGTTTCTGTATCGTTTTTAAATTAAGTTTATCACGAATTACACGTATGTATGTTTATTAAACCAATTCCAGTGTAACCATTTTCGACCAAATGAGGTAAATTATCAAAAATCAGCTAAATAATTTTGCAAATATGGTGAAAGGGGTCGGTCTATGGTAGTTCTCGCCATTTATGCTATTTATAAAAATTCCAATAAAGTCATAACTGCAAAAAAAGGTCATTTAAAATCAGAGCTGTTTGCAGCCCATAAAAATAGCTTAAAAATAAACAATCTATGTTATGCATCACAATTAAAATGTTATGCATTTTCTACATAAATCAAGAAGCCCACAAAATTTTGCATTAGCAAGCAGTAAATTGTAAAATAAGCAACGATTGTTCGTCAATCTGGCTGATGCCCCATAAGTATGCGCAATGCGATATCATTTGTGCCCCAGAGGCACGCGTAAAATTCCAATCAGAAACGGCGATGCCCACGCAGATTTCACACAATGGTACTAAGGTTTTTTATTCGCATGAAACTGCATATTGCATTTCGCTGGAATTTGTCGCGGAATCTCAATGAAATGCGAGAACAACAAGTTTAAAATAACCTGCCATCAATGTAATTCCTATTAAAATGATGTTGTTGAGCAACCAACACAAATACGATTTCCCGGCCCCCCCAATTCAGTTGGCAGTCCATTGAGGCGGAATGTATAAATTAGATGTGGATTCCGTCCACAGTGCAAAATTGTATTGCATCTGTCGAAAGCATCGCGTTTAAGTTCATTTGCGGTTTGCTACAATTTACTAAAAAAAAACGAACACATCCAAGTAGAACCCATGGCCAATGTTGCACTATACACATACCACGCAATTTAAAGTAAAATAATATCAGCTTAATGTTTTTGGACATTGTTGGATATATACTTATAATATTATATATATATTGTTGGATATACATATATATTTAATGGAACATTTACATCTCTTTTATTGAGGTATAATCTCTTTGGGATGAGACATCTCAAAAAAGGATAGATTTCCATCTGCAATTTTTATTATTAAAATTAATTTTATTTCTTATTTTATTACAGAAAAAGGTTAAACCAAAATTTATATATTTTTAATTTTCATATAACAAATTTAAAATACATATTTTGTGAATTAGGTTTAATTGGCTTAAAATCTCAATAATTTTACCCGATTTTTAAAATATAATTGGTGTTAAAAAGTCGCCCCAACTCACGTTTCAGTACATAAATTTCGCTTTAAAAGTTACATATTTGGATTAGACTTTTATTATAAATTTTAATATTATTTTTGATATTATAAAATATTTTTGAATGATTAATATCAGGCATGTTACATTAATCTTAAGAGTTTTTAAACAGAATTGCTGATTGTGATCCTAAAATGACAGAGATTTTATTTCTGCTAAGATATTTAGAAAGTTGAAAAAATGTACTGTTACAAATAAATTTCAATTAACAGTAAAGCTTTTAATTTTAGGTATGTTTTCAATAATTAAAAAATTTCCATAGTTAAAAAAATTAATTGAAAGCTTTTTTAATGCATTTTTATTTAGTTTATTGCCAACAATTTGTTGTAACATTTGAATGCAGCAGTTTTTATAATTCGCTTGCTTTTACGCTGTTAGACAAAATTTTTGTTTTTAAAAATAACAATCGGTATTTAAAGCGACGTAATGATTTTGTCAAATGTCATACTAGACTTCTACTACCAGCTTCAATTTACTTTTGCACTCGTATATACCCCACATGTATTATTTTTTGACGGGGTACAAAATAGATGAAAAAATGTGTTGCATGTGAAGCATGTGAATCATGTGAGAGGCAAATCAAATTGCCAGCTCCGGCGGCGGCTCAAGCCACGAAAAGGATTACGCCCGTTCGAGATCGAGTTCGAGTATTGGCCAACAGTCAAAATTGGCAAAACTGTAAGCTGAAAACTGAATACTGAAAACAGCAAACTCTGGCCACGTTCATCTATACGCTTGAGTGGCCAATTACAAATTTATAACACGATTTTCCATGTGGCAGCTACAAATTTGTTGCCCCTTCGCTTCGGGCCTTTTGGGAAGCTGTTGGCCAACATCATTTGTGACATGTCTCCGGCTTTTGGGTCGCTGTGCGGCATCCTTCGTCCTTCGTATGCTTTTTTCTTTTTTTGTTTCCTTTGACATAGGACAGAACGAATTGAAGTGGCAATGAGTCAATGCAGATTTTGTTGGCTAAGCCCAAAAACTAAAACATAAAACATAAATTCCAATTAAGCCACAAAATCATTTTACTCGTCGCCTGCCGCTGTCACCGTTTTGTAAGCATCAAATGGACAACTTGTTTGCTGCAAACACTTCTTGATCACTTTTTCCCCTTTTGTTTAGACAGTTTTGGTTATGTTGCTAGGCCCAAATTGATGCTGACAGATGTCAGAATTTTGTACGCTGTTGGCCGTAATCCTAATCAACTGATTGTCAACTAAAATAATAAACACCTTCAGTTTAGGATACACTCGTATTCGAATTCATATCAAAGATATGAATAAGGCAATTTCATAATTTTGTTTACACTCTAAAGGGTATATTGTAGTCACAGCTACTTTCTATTTAACTTTTGTAAATTGCCTGTCACTTTGCTTGAATTGTATTTGAACAATGTTTAGTCGGGATTCTAGTTTGTGCTCTATCCGTGTAATTCGACAGATGCCACAACATTCATGTAGAAATAGAATACATAAATTAAGGGATTATGTTTTACATTTACAAACATTTTTGTATTTGTCAGCAACTCACAAAATTAATATTTATTCAAATTTGAATGCATATAGGCTCAATTATTAAAATTAATTTGACTTATCTATTAGAAGGGAAAACTATGTTAAGGTTAATATACATGATTTTTCGATTATAGATTTCATAGGTGGAAAATTGTTGCAAATATTTGATCCTTTTCTAATCGACTTTAAGCTCGTTTTCAATTAGCTGCATGCAAAAATAAATAAATAGAATAAATAAACCTATGCGAGATAATTTGTAACATTCCACATTGAGCCAGAATCCCTTTTTTTTGGCATAAAGTCGAAAATGTTTGTCAAATATTTCTTGCATTTGACTTAATATTTTGAAAGGGCATACATTAGGTATATCGAATATGTTAAGTCTTAATTAAGAGAAAGCCTAACCGAAGTGGTAGTGTACCGTGGAGTAAAACCCTACTTTCTGCCAAAAAGTAATTATGCAAATGCTCACTCTTAGCTGTGTTCTTAAACTTGTCATTAGCACTCATTGCCCAATTTTGCCCATTCTGTTTAAAAACACATGTTGAAACCGTGCATTTATGCTAGAAAATCGGGTTTTTTTCCGTTTTCAGATGCGGAGGGGGCTAAGACATGGTCAAATTAAGAAACTAAAAAAGTTGTAAATTCTTCTTTTGCGTGATTAGCAAACATGCGAAGAACGAAATATTTTCCTTTATATTTAAGTTAATAAAAAAATTTTACTTTTTTAATGAGTAGGAAAAAAGAGGGGGGTAAAGACAAGGTCCAACTAAAAAACAAAAAATATTATAAATTCGACTTCAGTCTTACAAAGATTCATGCCAAATTTTAAGTCCCCATCTTTACTTTTGGATTTTATAAAAATATATTACACATATTTCTCATAGTCGGATGGGGAGGGGGAGATGAAGGCGTGGTCCAAATCCAAAAAAAAAAGTTCAAAATTTGTCTAACTAAGGCTCTTGCAAAATTTCAAGTCTTTAGCTTTACAATTAGACATTATGCCAAATAAAGGGATTCTGGTCCAATGAGCATTCAATAAATTTGGCTAGAATGCAAGAAAAGTAATTGAACAGTCAACAGATTCCTTGAAATGTAACTCTAGCGATTTATTATCCATTCTCTACCAAGTTTTCAGAATATTTAAATTTATTATTTAACTCTTATCTAATTTATGGCCATCTGTTGTAGCTTTAACTCAACTTGAATATTATTTAGATTCAACGTGATTACAAACAATAAAATAAATTAGAAAGCTGCTTTAAAAGTTATAAATTGATGTTGAGTTCATAATTTAAGCATTCAAGTATATAATGCATCAACAGCTTTCAAGAGTGATCTATCTGCTTGAGTTGAAAGCTCACATAGGAGTAATCATGTGCACAGACATCACATTAAAATGTGTAAATTTAGCCATAAAATGCAGAGCAGAGGCATCCATTTAAGTGTAATCTGAACAGAGTAGAGAGGAGAGAGGAAAGAAAGGAGGAAGAAGCTGATGCAGCTGCTTGCTTAGATGGCAGTTTGACAAATTATCTTTCCATAAGCCATAAATACACTTGCACTCGTCTAAATCTCTTGCTATCGTACGCCAACACAATTGAGATTACAGAGCAGAAGTAAAAGCCGAGAACAAAGTGGGGAAGGTGGGAAAAGGGGAAGGGAAAGGGAAGGGGATTCTTTATTTAGGTAGCAGCTTTCGAAGCGACTCTAATGTCGCTCATAATTTGCAATAAAACTCACACATTTATTTACAAATCATTTATCAAATTGCCGCACGGCGCCGACAGAATTGCAGAATTTTCAGCAAACACGAGACACAAAGGCAGTGGAAATTAAAGTAATAAGTAGTTAGTCAGGGGAGTGTGCTTGGCAGCTGAGAAAATAGAATAACTTTTAGCATAACCTTTGACCTTTTGATTGTTTGTTATTGTTGTTGTTGTTGCTGCGTCTTGCACTTTGCTACACGCGATGCAGAAACAAATAAAATTCCCAACTAACTGTCAGGAAAAACACTTTTGCCATCCACTTTTCCAATGTCTGCGACATTTTGAGGACGCGCATTGAAACTGGGGCTAAAAGGGGTGAAATGGCTTTATGCAAATTTATGTAAATTTGAATAAATTTATTCATGTTCGTTTGTTCTAATATTACTAATTAAAGGAGCATAGCACAAAACTAATTTAATCAGACATAAATCTTTTTTTTATGTTTTCAACGTGGACATCTCAGTTTATTCCTGTTTTCTAGGCTCTCTCAAGGCCCGCAATTTTTTAATTATGACAACCGCCAAAGGTTTTGGAAAAAGCGATTAATAAAAAAAAACTTCAAAAAAACATCTAACATACATATATGTATATTTATTATATTTATTTATATATAATATATCTGGTGTGGGTACGTGAAAAAAGGGAATCACATAGTCGTACACTCTCGACTCTACTTGTTTCATTTTGGCCAACTTTTTGGCCCAACTTGTCAAATGTGCAAATGGAAATGAAACAGTTTCGGATCCCAAGGCAAAATACAGTCAGAGTTTATTTTGCATTCAACAGCTTGAGCCGAAACTTAGATGAGTTGAATTCACTTCCAGCTCTCGCATTCTCTCACTTAAAGTCTGAAAGTCAAAGTCAGTGTATTTGACAGTTAAAGTTGATGAGTTAACAGTGGCGAATCAAAGTGGAAATGAAAAAAAGAGAGAAATGTCACTACAGACAATAATTACATCTGGCTCTTACGATTGCTCGTAAAAATATCTAAAATAATAATTAAGGTGTTAGCTAAATTCGCGTTGAAGAACTCCAATTAAAAATGTTATTATGATAACTTACCATTGATTAAAGTTAATCCCTAATTGCATAGTGCTTTTTATACCCTTGCATTAGGCTTTATAATTTTGTTACGAAATGTTTATCCTTATATTGTTGAAAGTATTTCTGGCTAAAAACTAGGTTATAAGTGTTTTTCCCCAGAAAAGGAAAAGGATAGGTGAAACTGTGTAAAATGTGGCACGCAGCGTTTTCCTTTCCACCTGCTGCCTTTGGCTGGATGTCATTTATTTTTAGCCAGGGTAACTTTTGCTGCTGTTTTATTGAAAGCACACTGAAGCAGAGGCAAGAACAATGCCAACGAGAGGTAACAGCAGCAGTTGCATGTTACACCTGAACACCTCCACACACACACACACACACACACACACACACACACTCAAACATACACCTACACACATTGCCACAGATGGTGCATAGATGCGGGATACAAAGGCGTCGACTTGAGTCAAGGTTGCAAAAATTGCATGCAAAATGACTTTGCTGTTGAGATTTTCTTACCTTGTCCAAGATAGAGCAGCAATAACACACACGTACACATGCACAAGTGCATGCCCCAACAGACACATATATACACACACACACACAGTTAAATATGTTTACACCAGTGCTGTCGTTACAGCTCTTTTATAGCTTAGCCATTTTTTAATTGCTATATAAAGCTAGAAAAGAAGAAAATTGTGAAGAAATTTTATTGGCTAGAAATTGAGTTATTTTAAATAAATAATAATTTAACAGATAACATAAATATATGTATATCTGTAAATCAATATCTTCACAGCCGTAAAAAGTTTCTTATATAAAATTTATTAGTTCGAAAAATATATATCCCAGCATAAAGTAACAAACATTTTTGAATTTTTCATTATTTAAGAACTGAACTATAATCCGCAAAGTTTAACGTCTCATAATTTTTGGCTATTTCAGGAAACGTTTTTGATTTGCTATTTTAGCCCTTAGGAGCTATCTGTCACCACTGTTATACACATACACGTTCAAGTGTTGCCTTATAACGCCTTCAGGTGCAGCTGCAAAGTATGAATCTTTTTAGTTGTGGGGCAAGCTAAAAACAGCCATAAATACAATTTGTTGTTGTTGTTGCTTGTTCTGGTTGTTGTATGTCAGACACCGCACATTTAACTAAGCATCATTGAGTTTGTTACTTGAAGTTTTTGTTATTGCTATTGTCTTTGTCGGCGCTGGCAAATTGAGAACAACTCAAAAATGTTGCCTACTTTTTGGGGCAAAAGTCGCGCTGTTGCCGACGCCATTGCCATTTATCCAAGATAAGCTGCAGTTGTATTAGAAAATAGTCAACTGAAGGTCATATATCTGAATTCTCATATTTAGAGCTTGCGCTTTATAGAAAGTCTAGATTCTTCATTATCATGACTCAATCGATAATTGAGAGAAAATACATCTAGATTTATAGAGAAAATGTTAGTGTATAATAACAAATAAATAAAAATGGCTTTATTTTAAATAA
The DNA here is from genome assembly GCA_037043495.1 of Drosophila recens. Classification (NCBI taxonomy): domain Eukaryota; kingdom Metazoa; phylum Arthropoda; class Insecta; order Diptera; family Drosophilidae; genus Drosophila; species Drosophila recens. Next base: position 141,505 of record JBAMBJ010002130.1, read on the forward strand.
TATGACAAGATATTAGTTATTATTTTAATTTAATTTCAAACAAACAAGCTTTTACAATTTCCGTAACATGAAAAGTCAACGAATCAATAAATGTTGCTAGAAACTAAAGTACGCTAAAATAGCTGGGAATATTTCCATATACAAAATGCACATGACAAGGCAGATCATTTTAAATATTAAAATTGGATAGATATTTTCCTTATAAAAATGAGAAATACGGTGCAGTCTATAGTCTGTAATAAACTCCTCCCGTGATTGCATAATCATATCATAATGGACAGTCAGAGTGTGTAGAACGACAGCTGGATTGTAGGTTGGATCATTGCAGCTCATATAATGGTGGAGGCGAACAAAGTCCTGCCTTTTCGGCAGAGTTGTCAAATCAATTTCGAATCGTTGTCCCACTTGCGGGAGGGACGAAATACCGGCCATCTGGGCCAATTTGCTTAATTCGTACTGTATATCGAACAACAAACCATATTGAAGCTCACTCCCGTCGTCAGTCGAAGAGTTCGATGACGAAGCATCTGCTTCAAGCTCCGCTTCTGAAGGAATAAATGACTGATCACAAATATTATGTTATATTTCAGTTTGTATGGATATCTAATATTAATATTTACCTGATTAGTTTCCAATTCCGACGAGTTTGACGGCGAGCTTGAAGCATGCCTCCTCCTATTTATCACCGAATCCAGAGAATCGGAACTCAAATCATCGAAAATAAATGGCTCAGAGCCTGAATTTATCCTTGTTTCAAGATCCGACTGAGCTAATGTTCTTGAATCGGATACAACAGTTTCTGTATCGGAATCGTTCATCAAATCTGACATTAGCTCGAACTGCAAATGCGTCTCATAATAAGTTTCCAAATGTTTTAGCAAATCTATCTCATAGTATATTCTACAATAAATCTCCAAGTCAGAATCAAGGTTTGTGTATAAATATGTAGGGAAATTTAACGCCAAGGATGTCTGCAAATAATTTTCCCAATCTGATTCGAAGTTGTTTTCCAAATATGTATCCAAATCTACATCTGCATTTGTCATTAAACATTTCGCTAAATATTCCTTTAAATATGTCTCCAAATACAAATCTGCATATATATCTGAAATTGTGTTATTATATACATCCAAATAGCTGTTAAAATGTGTCGTTAAATAATTCTTAAAGTGTGTCTCCAAATCTACCTCTAAACTTCTGTCCAACTCAATATCCGCATTTCGAATCAAGGTGATTTCCGAGCCTCTCCCCAAAAGGGTATCTGAATCTGTTTCGCAATAATCCTCCCAGCTTGAATCTGACTCTGACTGTCTATCTAAATGGGACATCAAGTCTGATTCTGAATCTGATTCCCAACCAATTGTCTCCCATTCTGGGTCTTCCCATTCATCTATCGAACCTCTGTGTGTAAGCGGTTCCAAATCTGTTTCCGAGTCGCTTTCTGAAATTGTCTCGCATTCTGGGTCTTCAAATTCACCAAAATCGAGTTCTGACTTTACTAGCTCCGAATATGTCACAAGATCCGCCTCCCAGTCTGACTCCGAGTCCGTCTCTGTTTCTCTCCCGCTGTCCGATTCGGATTCAATACTTTCATCACTGCTCGGCGCTTCTTCATAATACAAAACGTAATATTTTTGTGGAAAAATTAATGCTTTTCGTCTTAGAGACCAAATCGACTTCAAAGTGATGTCCATTTCCGTTTGAGGCTTTATTAAAAAACACCGATTACCGTCGATTAAGCGCAATTTCGAAAGTACAGCAAAATGTTCTTGTCCCTCGAGCCGGCTGTTCTCAAATTCCTAATCAAAGCTTCGATCCAACTGCTTTATATTTTGGAAAGTAAAAAATATAAGTATATAATTATATAAGTTACCAAGTTACAAACAAGCAAATGTCAATGAAAATTTGTTTGTTAACGAGTTTAGTAAAATGAGATAAAAATCAAGGCCTTCTATATTTTTATTTTAGCATTATTTTAATAAAGCAAAATTTTATAGTCATTAATAATCTGACATTTTTAGTACGATCTTAAAAAAGTTATTTAATATTTGTATTTTGAAATAAATTAAAGAAATCAAGATCAAATTTCAATGCATTTACAATAAATGTAGGAGACTTGCAGCCTTAAATAAAGTATTGGACTTAATTGCTTTTACCGTAAGTACAAACACGCTTATAAATTTGAATATTTTGATTCGTCAAGTGTGGATGTAACTCAGCTCTGTGTTGCTTGAGCGTTGTTGAGTTCAAACCTTAATTCAACATACTCGAACACTTGAGGGTCTTCCGCTCAGTCTTTCAACTGCACGTATCTGCAATTCGCATACACATACACCCACACACACAAAACACACACAGACGCACTCAAGGTGGCTCACGTAAAGATAAAAAGGGAGGAAAAAAAACTAAAACGCACAAAAGTATGCTATGAAAAACATTTAAGGAGCATATGGTCATGTGCGTAGTATTGATGTGTGTGTGTGTGTGTGTTTATGTGTGTGTATATTCGATAGGTGGCGCTGTGCAAATTTACACAAATCCACAAGGCGACGACGGCAAACAAAAATTTATTTTACTGCGTTGATAGTGATAAAATTTATAACCAGCAATGAGAACAGCGCCTAAAAGCAGGCAACGAAAACAATAAGCACACACGTGCGCCAAACAATGCCCAAGTGGGCAGCTGGCAATACTTTTATTTTCATATCCCTGCCTGGCAATCGTGCGTGTGGGCGAGTGACTTCTACTCTTCTCATTTCCATTCTCAGCATTCACCCGACTCTGCTCGTCTTTCTCTTTTGTCGTCCGTAGATTCGTCATATTTATGCTTCTTTATGGGCCATGTACAATTTTATTGTTTTACCTTTCAATGCTATGTCTGTCTGCTACTCGGCGACACACAAGCACACACATATACACGCTCACAGCACTAAAGTAAGAAAGAGAGCGAAAATCAGTGTGTCAGACAAATGAAGAACAGATCTGAGAACACACTTACAATGCTTTACAGTACAAACACCAGACAGTTAATTTTTTTTAAATGCAAACAGACTGTGTTTTCACAAATAATTACTCTATTTTTTGGACAAACATCTTGTTATTTCATTTTAGTGCACCTATAAAAAAGGTATAATTTTTATTTCAAAATAAAAATATTGAAAAGAGAATGAGAATTGAAATTAAAAAAGTGTCCAAATGGCATTATTTTAAAATTAAAATTTCATTTCTATTTCTATTTATATTTAATTGATAACTTAAATAAGAAATGCTTCAAAAGTGCTCTAAATTTAACAGCTGCTCAGAAAAATTAATTTAAATTTTAATTGAATTGTTGCTTCGTTTTTTATAGACAAAACTTTACTTTTTAGCTCTTATCATTAAATATTAGTTCGATTATTGTTTAATAATGGACAACTAAGCACTGCAGAATACTTCATATAATATAAATAGTTAATTTAATTCATAAGTAGAATTTTTTGACATTTTATCAGCTCAAAAGCTTTGGCGAATTGCAAGCGAATTGCATTTTTGCAGAACGCCCCATATTAGGCCTTTGTTTTACTGTCTGACTCTTTATGCGTTTTTTGTTCGTCTGACGTGCTAAATACACTCACACGCACACGCACACCCACTCACACACATTTACATACACTGCCACGCCCACTCCCTTGTAAGACTGTTGTGTCGCTTGTGAACGCTTGTGAACATATGCGCCCTTGATGGCCATATGGCAACCAATTCGCCATTGTTTCCACTAGTTGCTAGGTGTGTTGTCCTTGACGAGCGGATTTTGTTGCAGGGACATGACGTGCCCACAGCTATTTTGCGTGCTTTTCTATATTGTATTTTTAAGATCTTGTACCAAACCATTCAATGCAGATTCATCAATAATCCAGCTTCGTTATTTTACTATGCAACGACAGCTACTCGTAAAGAAGTTGTTCAAAGAAGCTGGAAAAAAACTGTAGCATACTTTGCGGCTGAGCGGAAAGTATCTTAAGCTCCTTACGACATTTCTTGTTGCTGAGTTTTGCATCTGCTAAAGTTTGCTTAAAAAAAACTGTAAATTCTTCTCAGACTGATTGATTGATTGACAGTTGTTTGCAGCCATTGATGAGGGCGTCTACTTTAACAATGAGAGAAAACCAACAGGGCTCTTACTATTGTTGCCATAAAACTGAATACAACATTTTAAAGATAATATACAGAGTGCATAAGAACATTAAAATGTATATATTTTTTTTAATTTGACATAGTTTGGATTTTTAAATCTTAAACCATCTCCAAACTTAGGGAAACTGTTGCCTTAAATTGTCAAACATTTTATATAATTATCCATTAAATCTATATATTTATTTATTGTATATAAGCCATATACATATATACTAACTATTTTTTAATAAATTGATGGTGTTAATTACATATGTATTTCGACAATTAAAATACTTTGAAAATTGATTGATTTATATGCACATATATTAATAAATAAAATATAAAAAATTTAAAGTGGAAATTTCCAATAATTTGGCTATCAACCAAATGTTGTGCCTTTTAAAATTTAGTTCATCAGTTGAGTTGTTATACAAATGCCTCAAATCGAATATTTTTACATTCTAATGGAATTGCTGGGAAATTAAAATTCGTTAGAAAATTCGCATAATTTTTTGAATAAACTTATGATTACCAATCAAATTACTTTACTGCATAACGGTAGTCGGTTGTAATTCGTCAGAAGTTTGTCAACCATTTTTACATATAAATTAGCCAGGCTTTCCACTAAGAAATGTTAATCTGTAATTTTACATTTTTTACATTCGTCTTTGGTAGTACATACTTTCATATTACAGAGCAGTTTAATATTTATATTAAATTTTAAAGCAATGATTTGAAATTGAAATAAAAAACCTAAAAGTATTTTAATATAAATCAAGAAAGAAAGCATATGTAGAGACCATACAAAGAGTTAGCCTTTTTAATTTTTAGAAACAATCGAACATTTTTGTTAAGTAATTGGCACAAAAACAAGAGAAATATACATATTTTCGTAGTGGAAAAATGCTAAAAGTTGTTTATCAAAAACTTGTATTATTGAGTTTTTAATTTATGTTAATTTCAGTTCATTGAAAACTGAAACTCGTGACTCGTGCACTATTTTTCATGGTTGATTTTCCAATGACAGTAAATTTCGATTGTTCATGTTAATGTTGTTGTTGTTGCTGTTGCTGTTGTGGCAATGGCAAAGACTCCTCTGGCCATATTTATTTATTTAGGATGTGTGTTGTGCGACAAATGATGTGACCGCCGTCGGCTGAGCTGACCAGACAAATGAATTCAACGAATCTATTCGATAGCTCTGCTTGGTAACCAACAACAAGAACAATCTATCCATCTATCTATCCATCTATTAAGTCGAGCAGTCGGGCGAGTTTGGGAGCACAAATTGTGTTTCATCTTTGGTTGGGCTGTTTGCATACACGACGCATTATTTGCGACCGGATGTCCATGTAACATAGAGACGTGTACTCGTGTGTGTGTGTGTGTGTGTGTGAACATAACAAACATGCACAAAATTTACGAAAATTTAAATTAATTGTCCTGCTTGTGGCTGAGCAGTACAGAGCCATCATTTGAGCTGTGCAACAGCTATTGTTTAACCACCAAACAAAGGGTCCTTGTGATTATCTCTTACATATGTATGTGTGCTCGTATTTCTTGTTGTATCTCTGCATCTACATGTGTGTGTGTGTGTATGTGCGCCTTGAGATTAAAGCGCAATTATTTATGCACTTAAAAGACATGGTTTAGGCCAAATTGCATGTATACTCGTATACAAAAAGAGACAGTCAGACATTGCAATAGTAGAAACAAGGCTAACACACATCAATTGGCTCATAAAGCAATGCCAAGGACAGCTGCTAACAGCAATAAGTTGGCTTTTCTCACAGTTTCATAGTTAAATTTTAATTGAAATTCATTTATATGCCATTAAAATGTGCCACTCTAAATGCCATCAGATTTTCGACTTTCGTCTTCTGACAGTCATAATATATTTCCATGATCATTTCTCTCTCAATATGATTTTATGATTCAAATGTAATTGTCAGGCCTTAAGATATGGATAAATTAATTGACACTAGCTAAGAGTGGCACATAAACAATTTACTGGTAGCTTTTATGCATAATGTGAACTTAATTACAGACATTTAATGAGCACGAACTACTTTATTACTACGGATATATCAAAATCTGTCATATTTAATATATTGTTCCACTTATCAACTGCCTAAAAAGCGCTCAATAGTGCAGGTAGTAGATTGAGCTTGTACTTTATAAGGCTCACATTAACATCGTTTAAATTAGAATACTGCACACTGTTGATTAAACTTTGAAATTTTGTTTTGGTTCAATATATATAGATTTCAAGCTCGTTATGTACACTGGCAAACATATTTATTGGCAAAAAATTATAAAAAATACTAGCAAAAATATTTTTGAAAATTTTTAGAATTGTTTTAAAAAAATGTTTTGGAAAAATCGAGGAAAAATGTTTTGAAAATTTACTTTTACATTAATTCGAAATTTTTGAAGGGTACTTAATGGGTTAAGAAAAGTTTTATATCATTCAAACGGAATTTAAATGACCTTTTCATTGATGCCAATATGTTAACGTTAAGGGAACAGAAAAGCCTCCGAATCTCAAAATGTTTGCTGTGCCAATAAATATGTTCGCCAGTGTACAAAGTTAATTTAAAACTGTAAAGCATATTACTCTTTTATTCAGCCAATTTGAATTATATAAATCAATAAATTTTAATAGTTATTGTTATTAATACTGAAAAATCATTTTTATTTTCCATTTGTTTTATAAAAACTTTAAAATATCTTATATATTATATTTAAAGTTTAAAATGTAAAATAAGAATTATTCTATGACTTTTAAAATTAAAGTTGAAAATTATTAAAGCTTATTAAATTAATCTTATTAAAACTTTTTCATAAAAAAAAGCTGAGGTAAAAACAATTTTAATAATAATATAACTACGGTTTTTCCATTTGTCAAAAAAACTTATTTCCGACTAAAGCTTTTAACCGTATCACACTCAGTGTTTACTTAGTGTTTACTTAGCCCCACTTCCTGTCATATTTCAGTTGATCGTGTAGATCACTGACAACAGCGACAGCAATTGAATATAAAACACACACACACACTTGAAATGCATCAATAATGTGCCAGATATGGAGCATTAAAGCGACATTAAAGTTCTATAAAAGGAAGTTTATATGGCAAGCTGTAAACATAGCCCTAGACCAAATGTCCGTCTGCTGGGTGTAGATGCCACACACACACACACATACACACAGACACATACATATGGTGGTGGGGTGCATGATTATTTGTTTATTTGCTCCCAGTCTGTTTTCCCTCTGAATGAGTGTATGAATGTGTGTGAAACGTGGCATTAAATAACAGCGTTTTTTGCGCTTGAAGAACTTTTTTCAACTTCGCTAGGTTTTTTTTATTTTTGTTGTTTTCTTTCTATTCTATTTTTATTATAAATATATATATACATTTTTTTTGTTATTTGGGTTTTTTTCAGCCGCATGCGCCATAAATTATGCTACACTTTATTATTTTGTAAAGCAAGGAACATAAAACTTTTGCTTTTGCTTCAGCTCAGCGTCAGTTAATGGTCCAGTGTTTTCCTAGATACTTGTACTTTCAACCTGACCCTTTTTTTTCTAATCCATACCGTCTTCCCACAAAATGTCAGCTTGTAATGGCTTACTTGTTATCGGATCGCTGAGTGTGTGTGTGTATGTGTATTTTGTTGTGCTAGCAAATATGCATATTAATTGAAAGCGCCGGGAACTGAGTCGAACAGCCAACAACGAGACAACGTCCGATGACGTTATCAATTTCAACAGCTTCACAAAGATTATACAGTCTTCGTCAGATTCATCTTCTTTGCCTTATTCTATGTATTTATTTTCAACATTTGCTGTCGTTGGCCCTCATTAATCAATATTAAACATGTTCAACAGATTGTGTTGTTTGTTTATATTTAAGAACATTATTAAAAACGTAACGTCATCGTATAGACTTTAACTGAGAATATTATTCACTCAATTTTGTCACATGCACTTCTTTATTTAATTTTTAATCATTCCACTTAATCCCACCAATATCGGTCAAATATAATGGAAGTTATGGCTGTTTTAAGTTCTTAAGCAACATGATTATACCACTAAAATATTAAAATTTGGATAGCCCACTACGGCTAACCCTCTTATGGATCATTATTGGAGGTCACAGCTTGGACAAAGAACTCACTGAAAAGGGTTGCTCAAATAAGAGCAACACCTGCAAAGGAGCGAGCACTCATATGAAGTATACTACACATGCATATGTATATAAGCCAAAATTGAAGCTCATATAGCCACATGTGGCCACTTGGCCCGAACCAAAACCAAGGCAACTTGTATTTATTGCTCATATGTATTTGTGACTTGTGACTTACATTTGACATAGCATACTTTTCTGCTGTTGCTGCCATTTTTATTTGCTTTCTCACGCCCACCGAACCCTCTTTGCATCCTGTGCTAAATATATTTGAAAGGAAATTGATTTGCGGCAACAGCAGCAGCAGCAGCAACGACAACGACAACAGCAAAGTAAAAGTCAGACAGCAACAATAAATACGTTGTATAAGTAAAAGTTGTTTTAAAGTGAATGCAGGACTAGAAGTTACCCAGTAATGGGTATCCAAGTTGAGCGTAATTTTATGAGAAGCTCATAAGCTTATTGAAATATACTTTGTCGTAATATGTTGAGAAATTAACTGAACAAACGAAAAAACTTGTAGCAAATTGATGTGTATTATTTTCAAAGTAAAAAAGTTAAGATTGTTAATAATATAATATAATATTAGAAGTAAGTAGAAGTAGAAGTAAGTTTTAGTTAACTTGAGGTCTTGAATGTCTATAAGACACCAACAAACAACAACACACAAAACATAAAACAAAACATTTATAATATAATATTAATAATATTAATAAATAATATTAATAAATAAAAACTGAAACCGCAATGTTTTGCAAATTGGCGTCACAATGTCGGCTTCTTCATCGTCGACCCAAAAATATATAGTTAATGACCCTAGAAGAAATAAACAACACACAGCAATTTCTTTACCTCGAGTCAAAGCGCTGCACAATTAATTTAATTAAGACAAAAAAAAAGGAGATTTTCAAATTTATTAAAATGTGTCTGAGTCTCTACTCTAACCATAATTTATAGGGTATCGAAGCAGCTCCGCGGCATGCCGAGACATTTCCTTTTTGCCAAAAATTGTTGACAATAGTGCACATTGAGCGACCCACAAGCCAACGCCCACAATTAGGGCCCACAATTCGTCGTCGTCCCACGTTGTTTCTTTGCCTGTGTGTGGCATTTTGTTGGCCGTGTGCCACATCAATCCATTGAGGCATTCACAACATGCATGCATGTTCCTCCCGCCCGCTCACTCGACCGACAAATTCTTCTGCAACAGTGACAATATACGAGTATTGCATTGCACCGCACACTGTGCTTCTTTTGTATAGACCAACATAAATTGTTTGGCTAATTGCAAGTGGCGCTCCACTCCTCCCCTCTCGTCTGTCCCCCCCCCATACGCCTGCTGCTCCTCAAGAAACATGCTGTAACCAAGATGAAAGCAGTCGAAGAAGAAGAAGAAAAAGGAGCGACAACAATGCGAAAGCTCTGCTTGGAAACAATGCTGCTCCATCGCCATCCCCAGCTCCTGCTTCTCATTCACTATAAGTATGTGGGGGTCGCCTTTGTGCGCGTAATTGGCAGGAAAAACTCGGGCGTCGGTCACACAAAGCTCGGCAAGGACTTTGCTGAAAATATTCTAAGAAAATTCTGAGCTGCCAAAGATCGGGCAGGTCGCAGCTGCATTCTTCTTGTATCTGGAATTGAAAGCTATTAGTTCTTTTCTCTCTTTTGAAACGACCATTTTTAAAACTATGCAAATTCTCGAGTAACAATAATTGTAGCCCATACAATTTAAGCTATACATAACGGATTAAAAGTTAAAAAATCAGGCGTGCCACAGAAATCGCAAGCGAATTAGAATTCCGCAGAAAGCATTTTCGAACGGAAATTTCCTAGGATTTAAATTTTTTTTATCATTTTCACCAACCTTTTCGAAGTAGGCTGCTAAGGGTTGACACCTTCTCAGATTAAATTACCCAAGGGTTTGTTTAGCAACTTTTTTTGGTTTTTCATTGCAGAACAATAAGATTTTAAATTTTTGACTTTGTTTAGCTACAAAAAATTTAAAAGCAATTGGCGCGACAAAATAAAAGTTACTCGAGAACTCTAGCGACTGTCTGCCATTAGTCTGGCAACTCTTCGTGACAAATGTTTATACAAATTGCACAATAAGTTAAAGGCCTCTTTCGGAAAAACTTGATTTACCTCAAAAGACCTATTTTTTTAATGCTTAATTAAAAAAAACAGAAGTGGTTTCATATATATATTTAAAAAACCTTAGTTCGAATTCTGACTAGAAAATGTGGCATCGCTGCTTCTGACTTCGAAAATCTAAATCGGACTAAGTGGCAGCATCGGACGCCAGCAGATTTAATTATTAAAATTATTCTGCGAATTGACCTGTGGCACAGCGAAATGAAATTGAGGTGAAATTCAACCGAAAGCGATTTCTGTGGCATCCCTGAATACATTTTTAGGTGCTCGCTAATGAGAACTTAAAAATAAAGTGATTAAGGGGGATGATTTGAGAAAATGTGAAAAGCATTTCCAATAAAAAAAAAAACTATTGAAAGATATGTCTGTGGGTGTACTAAGCATCTTTGAACCGATTTCAGAGTCTAGCTTATGCAAATACTCGTGTAGTAATAATTGTGGCCTTTACAATTAAGCTCTTACATGGTTATTTTAGCGGTAAAAAAAAAATTAAATTCTCGCCAATGAGAACTTAAAATCTATTCTTGGTATAATTAAGTGGAATGATTCGAGAAAATGTGAAAAACATTTCTATCAAAGCGATTTTGAGCCGATTTCAGAGTCTCTATTTCTTCTTTATTTTAAAAAGCCGCCTTAATTATCTAAACTTTATTTTTATCCATTTAAGTGTTTCTTTATCCATAAACCCAATACTATATTTCAATTTTTTTCTCAATAAATGCATTTATGTGGCTTATGACATGTATTAAGCTTAAAACTATTTAATTTACAGGCAATGTATTTATACTGAATTTATTTAAGACAAAACCATAAATGAGCTCAGCAATTTAATTGATTTTGTTTCTTTGTCATGTGAATTTAGAATGTTTTGTTAGTCAAATTAGATTCGTAATTTGTAAACAAAAATAAACTTGTCATGTTTAAACAAAGCTGAATGCTCAAGGCCTATCTCTAGTTACAGCAGAAACGGAATATGTAACTAAACAAAGAAGGTGTTAATTGCTGAACACATATTAATGAATAATCACGATTTGTATAATGAAAGCCAAAAGCCTCAAAGCTGCAGAACAATAGCCGAATATCGTAGTAAAAGGTTTAGGAATTGTGGGCAATGGACAGACAAAAGGGATAATGTGATTACAATATAAATTTAACATTTTGATAATGAAGATGTAATACCCTTAGAAGGTAACTTTAATATGTATTATCTAATATACATTTAATTGACAGACTGAGAATATTTACAGTTTGGTATTAATAAATACATAAAAAAGAATACATGCCTAATTAATTTTAGAATATATTTGTTTTCTGTTTATGATCGAAAGAATCTTTTAGATGGTAAGAGCTAGAAGCACCAAATTTATAATGTATGCAGGCAGGTCAAGGTTTTTATTAATAATAAGTACAATATCAAAAAAAAATCGAATTATAAAAGTTTTGGAGTCAATGTAATCAGAAATCTAATCACGATCAGTTGGATTGGAAACTCGGATGTCTTTTACTCATTTATTGTCAGTCTTGATATAAATAGTATTTAATCTAAATTGTATACTTAGCATGTGAATGTCTAAACACTCCGTTCAATGCGTTACATGTTTGCCCACAATATCATTAAGCTCTGAGCTGCATAATTGCATAATAATATCTTGGTTATAATCATGGGCTAGACAAACATGCTTACTTGCAAGTAATGCATTATGGCTTTATGCCTTCAATTAAGTCTATTATCAGTGGCGGAAGACAAACAGATTGCTTAGCAAATATCTTACTAATGAACTTTTCACCTCAATTCTCTCTCTTTCTATCTCATCTCTCTCTGTCTGTGTGTGCACAATTTCCGGACATGTCGTTTAGTTGTGGTCGTTAACAAACAAATGCGCTCGACCACAAACCTATTGATTATAAACCTGGCCGTCTCGGACATACTCTTCGTCATCTTCTGCGTGCCATTCACGGCCACCGACTATGTCCTGCCGGAGTGGCCGTTTGGCAATTTGTGGTGCAAATTTGTGCAGTACATGATTGTGGTCACATGCCACTGCAGGTGAGTTACCAATAAGAGTACAGTAGTCAATGTTCCTCTGTACATATGTGTGTGTACCAATTTACCTTACAGTGTCTACACCCTCGTCCTGATGTCCTTCGATCGCTTCCTGGCCGTCGTGCATCCCGTCACCAGCATGTCCCTCCGCACCGAACGCAATGCGACGCTGTAAGTTCACTTGCCCACTTGCCAACTTGCTAACTTGTTCACAACTCGCACTTGTAATTACGTCAATTAGTTTCGTCCTTTGCAGCTTGGCTTAGCCACGACTAACGGCTGTTGTTATACACGGCCACATGACCATAATTTAAAGTGCAATTCACTCATCAGACAAACCGTCCGTCTGTCTGTTTCTGTCTCTGTGTCTGTCTTGTCTGTGTCTGCGATTGCCTTTGGTTGAAACGGAAATGGCAAATTCATCCATAGGCATCACTTCAACATGGCCAAACAGCAATTGAGCTGGACAGTAATTTTGTATCGTAACTAGAGTTCTTCTCAAGTGGTTACCATGGCTCTAACAATAATCAACACTGCTTAACTTGACCATTGGTGCCTTACAAAATTGCAGTATTTTTAAAGTTTAGACAAAGTAATAGGAATTCCCAATTAAATATTAAATCTAACATTCGTATAGATTCCTAAGAGCTTCTATACAAATATCTCAATCAAATTTGCAGATTGTGTATTTGCTACACAGACAAAAAGAAAACAATTCTAAAACTCAAGTTTAAATTTTTGATTTTAGAGTGTAGTTTTTAAGTACGAAAACAGATAAATAAATATTATAGTAGTCAAAAGGCCTTAAAAGTTTCTTATAAATAATCAAAACCTTTGCGAAGAAGGAATAAAAAAATGGTACTTGAATTAAGTATATCGTATTCGATTTTAGAAATTTCGAGATTATAGAAGTTTAGACATCGCTTGTGATTGAGTTTACTCAAAAATCTGGACTTTTTCAAACTACTATATCAAATAACTGTCATAGAAACAAACTGGAATACAGGGCAAGGGTATTAAATCTTCGGATTGTCTTTCGCTTTGTTCATACTAAAGTTGGACAATATTTTCTGTTGGGACTGAATCTATACATGTGTATGTAATTACAGTGTTAGGATGAGCTTATGCAAATTTTAAGAATTAAAAAATGTTTTGACTTGTGTCTATTTGTTAAACTCTAACTATGTATGTCAGCGGTGGGCACGCAGTGGCTCCGGGAGCAGCGGCTGCTCCCAACTTAGGTAGACTCTAATTGGGTTGTTGTTGTTGTAGTGCTCCCGAATTCAGATTTCGTGCCCACCGCTGATGTATGCTGTTAAACTCACTTTATTATATTTCTATTAATATATGATGCCTTCTTGGTCGCAGGGCAATTATGTTCGCCTGGGTAACGATTGTGACGACTGCTATTCCCGTGGCTCTGTCGCATTCCGTGAGGATCTATCAGTATCATGGACGCGAGGGAACCGCCTGTGTTTTCTCCACGGAGGAGGAGATCTGGAGTCTGGTTGGCTTTCAGGTAAGTCAAGCAATTGATTGCGCATTTTGTGGCCTCTAATCTTTGTATGGGGAGACGGTCGTCTATTCCCCATTCCACATTATCCAGTCCCCATGTCCTTGTTGTCTGTCTGATTAATGTGCGTACATTATTCATGCCTCGCCGCTAAATGTGTCACTGGAGCGCGGTTCTCCGCACATTGAAATTGTGTGAAATTGCGAAATGGCGGCTTAAGTGACGTCTACTTGAAAAGGCGACACCACAGCGACATATCTATATCATTCATACATACAACAAGTACACACATATGTGCCGCTTATTGTTGGCGTAAACTCATATTTTGCAACGCTTGAAGGCAGCTCTGCAATATATTTGCTACTTAACAAACTCACAGCCCAGAGTGATGAGCACGACGAGGACGACTCGACATTTCACTGACAGCGTAACGCCAGGATTGGAGCCATCTTATGAACTGCACAGTGTAGCCAAGGCAAACTATTTATTGCGATGTAGTGAGCTTTTGACATCGATGAGCTTTCACACATAAGCTGCACACGCACGGAGAGCTTTACTGATCAACTAGCTTAATTTTCAGCGTGTACCAAAATACATGCACAGATCTTCTGTATGCTGACAAAATGCTGATGAGCTTTCACACAGAAGAGCTTTTGTAATAGAGAGCTTTTGCACAATTGTGATTACTCATTTAAGTAAATATACTCTGTCTTATTCATGAGCAAAGCTTTTCCATATTTAGAGCAAGTTGAAAAGCTTTTAAGTATAGTAAACGAGCGTTGACACAGTCGACTCACAAGCACAATGAGCTTCTGTTAGCTAAAGTTCACTGATAGAAAGTTTACTGATCTTTTTGAGTGCCTAAAAACATTGAAAGACGAATTTTTAATGCAGTTATGAGTACGTAAACCCATTTTACTGACAATTTCTATTTTTGTGCATGCCTTTCATGCTGCATCAGTGCATCACAACATTGTGCATGTAATTTAAACCACTGTGCACACACACACGCACCCAGACAGTTTTGCATTGTGATTGCTGCTGCTGTTGTTGTTGTTGTTGAAAGCAAATAGCATAGAAAAACAGAGATGGGAGGGATACATATTGTATAGTAGCTAGTACATTCAAATATGCACTAGTATATTTACCACCAAGTTACCCCCAGTATCAGAGTCAGAGTCAGAGTCGGACAATAATCCCGTCGATGCCAATGTACAAGTTAATAATGCTGGAAATTGTTCTCCTCGAAATGGGGAGAACTAAATTGTTATGCATATATTGCAATTAACTTACATTCCAGTTGAGCGAACGGCAACTACAATGTACTATAATGCACAGACCGGCGTCGAGTGGGTTTCTAAAGCACATTCATGGGATTGAATATTTGAAATAATACTTGCTTTTTAAAGCATATTTTATCATTTAAATAAATTATTGTAATTATTTTATTTTTCATATATCTATTGCATTTCAACAATCCCAAAAACTCATGTTATATGCTGATTTTGGTAACTCGTTATCACAAGTTTACTTTCTAAAAGATCCTTTAAACAGCTTACAAGGAATTTTAGTTTGCTTATCTTATTTATCTAAAAAGTGCTATTCAAGTTTAAAAGTCACTTTTAATTCAAATTAAAAATAAATATTAAAAATAATTATTTTCTTAACTAACTTCAAATACTATTCTTAAATTTTAGCTCTTTCAAAAAATATATATTTATTTGAACTAATAATAAATAATACAAATAATTCTATTCTTAACATACTTTATATATTTTTCAAATTGTACATAGGAACTACTTAAATATCGCTAATTGAAAACTCTCTTAATTACTCGAAGAAACTTGTACTCTTGTATTTCAGTCAAATAGAAATTTGATTAAAGTCTTTTCGTCCTTGACTTCGTACCGAAACTAGTTGTTTTTTATTTTTGGAAATTTCAATTTCCACTTGAGTTTCTTGACTTTGCAGTTTCTGTACATAGTTAGTCGATTAAATTAAGCTAGTATAAACGATTTATGTT
Organism: Drosophila recens; assembly: GCA_037043495.1. Classification (NCBI taxonomy): domain Eukaryota; kingdom Metazoa; phylum Arthropoda; class Insecta; order Diptera; family Drosophilidae; genus Drosophila; species Drosophila recens. Next base: position 157,577 of record JBAMBJ010002130.1, read on the forward strand.
TCATTTAACTGGTTTATGTTGGCCCGACCCCTCGACTGTTTCATGTTTGGCAAGTGCGTATTTTCCCCCTTTGGCTAACTACGCTCCTGCTTGTGAGGAAGGTGCGCAGTCAGGCATCACGATGTGTTCTTATCACCTTGGCTTGAACTAGTGACAACTCCGACGACACTGAGGAATATGTGTGTGTGGGTGTGTGTGTGTGTGTGTGTGTATGGCAGGACGACAACGTGGCGTGTCAGAGTAATTCCATGCCGGAAGGATGTTACACAGGAACCCGCACTTGTGGCCCAATGAATGAACGTTTTCTACCCCAACAACAACAACAACGCGGATGACCCACTGACTGCACGTTTAGTCTGTCTATTTGTCTACTCGTCTATTTGCTCCACACACCCTCTGTCTCTGTCTCTTTCTCTCCCTGTCTCTCTGTCCCCCGACACTCCCCTTCTCTGTATTTATGTTCTCGTGCTAATTTGCACTTGTGGAACTCGCTTCTAATGCTACTCATACACGTCGAGCAATTTACACAGCTCCATTTGTTTGGCATGGGCAAACGGCGGCAGCTAGAAATGGAACTGGGTCGATATATAATGCGGGATGAGCGGTCTGACAACACATACATATACAACATAAATCGCAACTAGTATCGAACAAACGAAAAAAAAAGAAACTCGACTAACAGTTATCCTTGAAGGAGCAAAACAAATCTAAAATTGACATCAAATTAAAAGCACAACAAGAGCTTTTCGACTCAAGAGATATTTTCATAGATTCTCCTTTTGTTTCGATAGCTTATCTACACTGATCAAAATGAACGAATCCGAGAATCAAAAATATGAGCTTTTCAAACATTATATTTGTAAAATAAGACAACTTTTGAGAAAAAAATAAAATACAAAGCACTACAAATTTATTTTTAATAAAAAAATTTAGGACATATAGACAAACATATTGTTGATAATGATGAAGAATATACTATAATTATGTACCACCGATTATTTACTAAGAATTATCCACAAGTGTAGCACCCCGGATAATTTTCCGCTTTTTAACTTCTTTAGAGTGTCAATGGGATAACGTTCAGTAAGAATAATAGTGTTCTATATAGCGATTGAGTTTTCAAGCTTACAAATCCGCATTGTTTTATGACAATATTTACAGGGTATTTAAAATGCAACTCCAAAGGGGACTGTCCCCTTGACGAGGCCAAAAAAGTTTGGCTAAAGCTAGATATTTTATTTGATTTTGGCGGCTATTCGGTTTGGCCAGCCAAATGTCATTGTCATGTTCCAATATTTTGTCGTCGGTGGATTGTGGTTGTTGTCCTGGTCCTGGTCGTTGTCCTGGTCGTTGTTGTTGTTTGTACATGTTGACAAACAGTTGAGCATTTCGCCGGCAAATTTGACGCTTCATTTTATTGTTTGGCCGCACATAAAAATGGATCAAACTTTTGACGCCTCCCACGGCACAGGAAACACAAAAAACTAAAATAGACGAAAAACAGTCAACTAACAGCGTCGGGGACCAAACAACTCCCCGAAAACTGTTGTCATCGTAAATAAATAATAAAATAAATGACAAGAAAAACAAAACGTAGCCTTGACTCAGCCCTGTGTATCTGAAGTTTAGTTTAGAAGCTTGAAGTTCCTTCGTTCTTAAAGTTGCGGTCGATAGCCGGTCAAGGTTCGAACTATTTTATTCTAAATAGTGACAGCATTTTTAATGCTTTCCTATTTTTTTTAAGTGGCTTATGTTGGGAAGACCTCTTAGAGCTATTAACATGGAATTCAAAGGAAAATCTAACAGTTCCAAATTGCAATTTCAATTTAATGGATTTACATGTGCTTTTTCAGCACTTGTTTAATTTTCTGTTTGATTAAGCAGCACAAAAAAAATTGCAATGACCCAGTAAACAATCTGCTGCAAAAGAACAAAATTACAGATGACAGTTCTCCACAAACTGAATTAAATTATCTACTATTGATTCTATTTTTATGTACAAATTTGTAAACGATTTGCAGAATATTAGAAAATAAAATATACTTTACTTTTACTTTTACTAACTTTCTTGTGTTTGATAATTGTTGTATTGCATTTATTTAATGCTAAATAAATAATTTTCACTTTTTATAAATATTACACAAACCTTTTATTCAAGAAGCAACTTTTTGCTTAATGTTTTCGTGGAAGTCATTAAAAAAATACATTTTTTATGGCTTACTGCAAATTCAGCAAAGTTTTCAATTGCCATAAAGCAAGTCATTGAAAACTAAAGACTGGAAAAAAATGTTATGATTTTCCAATTCCCTAAATCGATAAAAACACAGTTGCAACTTATTGTTGAGCGAAACGCAGTAAAATTTATGCTCATGCCAAATGATTAGCAAAGATTTAGAAATGTTGTTGCAATCACAACGATTGTTTCTCACAAATTTATGATGCCGAACAGTTCAAATGGATTTATGCATGTATGTGTAGACCTTAACTATCTATAAAGTTTGAAGCTTCATAAAACTTCCGAGTCGACTGGACTACTTCACAATTTTTAGCTACAGATAGACAGATACATAAAATACTCGCAATGAAATTTAAGTACATTGTTGAAAGCAATGGGCGATGGTTTGTCTCTGAGATTGTGAGAAGGAGAAGAGGCAGGAGAAGAAAGAAGAGCAGTAGGCTCTGTCATAAATAAAACTTGACAGTGGGCGACAAAACTTGTTGGCGAAACTTTTTCAGCGCGCCTTTAAACTTTATGAGCCAAGCCGCCCAATAAAAAGCCATAAACTCAAGTGTGTGCCATATGATATACGAGTAGGAGTAGGGCATATGGTATAGGGTATGGGGTATACGGGACAGGGGGGGTTGGAGGGCTGGAGAATAGATGCTGCTCGTTGGGGACCGACTCGTTAATATTTGGCGTGCTCAAATTGCGCCTGGGATTTGGCCATATAGCAACAGGGCAACTGTCGCGCCTGCTGTCACTCAGCCAAATTAATCAACTTGGCTCCACGCTCTCTTTTATTAGCACTGTCTTTATTTATTTTCCGGGAATACGTAGAACACAAAAGAAGTCTTGTTTAATCTTGTCGGCGGGCCTGCCGTTAACAATGCCTCTCTAGATGGGCAAATTATAGTTGCAATTTTCTCTTCACATAAATTTAACAATGTGTTGATTATCATAAGTGAAAATTGGGTTTTTTATCTTAGTACTATGTGCATAGTAATAAAGATAAACTAATAGATTCAAGTTATGATGTAAATGGTTAATGTTTTTCCTAAAATCATAATCTATTTAAAAAAGTGTATGTAAAATATTTTAAGAAAATATTTAAAAAATTATTTGAAATATTAATAAATAAAATAAAAAAGGCTACAAAATCTGAAGCTAGTTAACTAAATTTGTTGATATATAAAGTAAGTAAGTAAAATATTTAAAAAAAATATTTGAAATATAAATAAATAAAATAATCAAAAGCCTAAATAATGTGAAGGTAGTAAACTAAATTTGTTGACATAGAAAGTAATGTGTTTAAATCAAAATCAAATAAATAAACATTTATTAAAATAGGAAAAAAGGTGAAATACAGTCGAACTTTCCTAACTCAAACTACCCTAACTCGAATTTTCTCTAACTCGAACAAAATCGAGTGGCAATAGCGTGTACTGAGCAAATTTCATACAATTCTGCTGCCCTAACTGGAATTTCTCCTTAACTCGAACAAAAATATTGGCCCGTACTTCTGTAAGTCGAATTTTTTCGGAAAAATCCTCAATAAAGTTAAAATTTTGTTTCGTTTCTGTTTTATGCTTTTGTTACCGGCTCGTTTGGATATGTTATATTGATACCCATCAACATATGGTGATGTTATATGATAGAATATTGCATCAAAAATTACTTAAGCTTGTAAAATTGCTTTAGGAAAGATGTGCGTAATGTACTTCTTTGTCAGCGCATCAGCTCAAGATTATTTACCATGTCACC